>JAKSZP010006635.1:0-239412 GCA_022478985.1 Massospora cicadina | reverse complement strand
AAGATCAGTAAAGATTATGAACAGATGAGGCCCCGACAATCCTGAAGGCACCAAGTCTCAACACACCCTATAAATATCAAATCCTTCTAAACCTAATAAAATATCGAATAGCTTACCCAACTTTCTAATTTCCTTCTTGACCTTTTTCTGCAAATTAGCAGCTTTGAGCCACCTTCAGACCTCGGCGCCAGTCTAGAGAACTGTAGCGCCAACAGAATTCATTGTTTCTTTTAAAGCCTTTAACTTCACCATAGCGGTGACCCTATCACAAGTAAGCAAAGATGGAATAGAGCATTCGTTAGGATATATTTCAAGAAAGATGCCTCTATCAGAGTTAAACTACGCCGTATATGATAAAGAGTCATTAGCAGTGGTTGAGGTGCTAACCTATTGGCGTCATCACTTTCATGGATCATCTCAACCCTTCTGCATATGTACAGTTCACCGTGACTTACTGGACTACTGCTCACCTCATGTCTTAACTCCATAGCAAACCTTCTGGCATGAGATTTTAGCCCAATTTGCGTTTACTTATGAGTTCACTAAGGGCAAGGAGAATGGTTTGGTGGATGCCTTGAGCCGCAACCCTGCACTAGCTCCAGATCCTAAGGAGGTAGAGGTGCATGTAACCCACTTGATGATTCCACCGGGTAAGATTGTGTCTTGTTTCCCTAACCCTTGGCCAATGGATCAGCGCTCACTCCTCCGTAAAATTTGGAGGAATATGGTATGTTCAGAAAGGTAGTCCTTTACCAGTCTTTGTCAGCTGAATATGCTATGGTCCTTGATAAGAGCGCGTTGAATCAGGAGGATATAACCAGAGGTTATCACATGAAGGATGATATAATGTGGTTTCAGGGTCAATCATGGGTTCCCACTGAACCACTTTGCCTGAAAATTATCCAGGACCATCATGACAGAGTCACCATTGGTCATCCTGGGAAGGCAAAAACTCTAGAGCTAGTTTGCCGCACTTACAATTGGAAGGGGTTAGCCACATAGGTGGGCAGGTATTTTAAAGGGTGCCTAATCTTCAACCAAATGAAACCAAATTTCCAGCCTCTAGTGGGGCTGTTAGTACCAGTTCAAAAGGCTGAAGGGCCTTGGACTTCTTTATCAGTTGATTTTATTTTGAAATTGCTTGTATCTGATGGCTATGATGCTATCATGGTGGTGGATCATTTTACAAAGTTCGCCCACTTTATTACCTGAAGAACCACAGTTACCATGGCTGAGATGGCGAGGCTTTTTGTCACACATGTATTCACTCTTCACGGGATCCCTCAAGAAATAATTGGTGTTTGTGGACCCCAGAATACCTCCATCTTATGAGAAGAGTTGTATAGGACTCTTCAGATTCGCCCCTGATATTCAACTACCTATCACCCCCAATCAGATGGGCAGATTGAACGAGTGAACCAGTGCCTCAAACAGTTCTTTCGGTGGTACACTGGTGCGGATCATTAATATTGGGTTTCTCATCTCCCCATGGCCCAATTTAGTTATAACAATGCCCAACATTCATAGATTGGCTTTTTCTCTTCTTTGCCAAATATGGCTTATATCCCGCCTTCAACATGGAGCCCAGTTGTGAAAAACAAGGTGGAAGCAGTGGTGGACATTGCAAAAATGATCAAGAAAGTACACCAGGGGGTAGCACAAATTTAGATGCGGCCATGCAGGCCTACAAGGAGAATGCTGATGGTAAGAGATGAGTTGGACCAGCGTACAAGGAAGGAGATCTCTGTCATCGTTGGATGACTTTATAGTAGGAACTGATGCTAAAGACAAGGCTGGGCGACAGGAGGCCTAGAAGGTGAAACTTCAGGCTCTTCCTGACCTGAAACACACCTTAGTTCAACGCTGGGTGCAAGCCAAGCATGCACAGGCTGGTACTAATGGGGTGCAAAACGCCCAGCCTCTTATCTTGGCCCAGGCACTAAAACAAACGATTTATGTTATAAATGAAGATGGTTCTATTGGGTTGATTGGAGAGCAAGGGTTTAAGTCCCGCTCAAGCTATGAAATTTTAAGCTTGGGTAAAATACGGCTTCAATTGATTACTTGAGTGAAGGCACTTTTGGTGTATTTTACTAAAACGGATGGAAGCGTCTGTTTATTGTAGTGTCAAGGCTTGGGCGCACTTCCGCAGAGCCTGAATTTCCCCGGCCCACTTTAAATATGTTTTTGCAACCAACATTCCTTGTTGGTTGACTTTATTAAAATAAATTTTACCCGTTATTTTTATGTTTATAATGGTTCCTTGGGTGAACTTGGTGGTGGACCTCTTCAGGGAGGTCTCCAACTATGTGGGCCACTACCTATTATCACCATTTACCCAATTCCTAGGTGCTTTCTTGGGCCGTTTAGGTCCCCTCCAGACTGAGACACCCAAGTCTACTAGCGCCAAGTTACCCTTGACAATGGACTCCCCTTTGGTGTCTACTCAGGTTGGGAGGCTTCTTACTTATCTGGTCTCATGTGTGGTGCTTTACACCCTCGCCTGGGTTACCTTTTGCTCAAGCACCATTCTAGGTGCCTCATTTCCCATTTTCTTAATGGCTAGTTCCCTAGAAATGTGGGTTCACATCCCACATCACCTTGCTGGGAACAAGAGAGTTACAGACATTCTCTTGACAATCTCATGATGGTGGATGCTAAAAACATCCCAATCAAGCAACCATGCAAAAAACTAGGACCTAATATGATCAGTTCATACCGCGTCATCAGAAAGGTGGGCCACGCCTCATATCAGTTGGATTCCCCCTTGTTTTGAATATTTTCAGTAATCCATTAAAGCAAGATCATGTTGTTTGAGGGCCCCCCCATGAGAGACTCCTAAGGCTTATCTTGTGGATGGGGCACTGGAGTGAGGAGTGGAGGAGATTGTAGCCTCTCTTCAGGTAAGAAGAAGACTTGAGTATCTTGTATACTGGAAGGAATTTGATGCAGCAAATAACAGTTAGGTCCCAGAATAGGACTTCACCCATGTCAAAGATCTAATTGTAGCATTACACAAGCATTTCCCTGAGGCTGCCAGATCTAAGTCTGAGCAAGCCGTTGCTGTCATGAAGTTGGCCCCTACTCATAAAGACTTTTCTTGGTGAATGCCTCTGGAGGGGGATGGAGCCAAAACTAGAGGAGAGGGTAATGTCATTTTTACATGACCTGATTGAAGACACCAACATCAAAGATAAGGATGGGCGGCAGGAGGTCCAAAGGGTCAAGTTGCAGGACCTTCCTGACCTAAAGCACACCTTGGATCAATGATGGGTACAGGCCAGATATGCCCAGGTTGATCCAGGTGAGGCGCTTAATGCCCATTCCTTGTTTCAGCTATAGCATTAAAACAAACAAGTTACCTCTTAAACAATGGCTTGATTTGATTACTTGGTGGATGGTGGTTTAAAACCTGTGGTTTTATTTACAAAATTTCCAACTTGGGTCAGCCTTAACTTTGATCAATTTCTTGAGTTCAGACTATTTCTAAGTATAGCACCCTGTTGGATGAAATTGTGCGCTTATTGGTGCACCTTGGCTTAGTACCACTTTCTCTGACGGATGATTTCCCTGATTCTGTATAATAATTGTTCTTTGATACCAACCTTCCTGATAGGTTGTCTTCCTCCAATAAACCCCAAATTAGTTTTACATCTTTCTTATGTTGACTTGGAAAACCTGTGCGCAGAACACTTTGAGGAGGTCTCACATCACGTTAGCCATTTCATTTATTTTAAAGTTACTACAGCATCAGGTAAACCGCTGAGCCGCTCAGGTACCCTTCAAATCAGGGCACTAGTGAACTCAACCCCTGTTCAAAGCTTGGTTATGAACGGCACTTTAAGCCACAGCCAAGTTTTTCTGTTTATTTGATCCTTATTTATGTGTATTGTTCTAATTACCTTCGCCCTATGTCACTTTAGCTCAAGCTCCCTCTGCTGGGCTATCTTTATTTTAACACTGATGACTAAGCCCTTGCATTGGTCCTGTGCACCAAGCACCATCACACAGTGAACTGGAGACTTATAAATACTCTCCTGACAAAAACTCTAACATTTGAGAGCAATAAAAAATAATTCATTAATTACTAGATGCTAAAATTTATAAAAGTCAGATTGTTACAATTGTGAGCCTCAAAGTCTTTAAAAATTGGATTTTGCATTATAGTGGAAAGAAATGGCTCATTTGCAAAATTTTCTCAAGCAGTTTTAATTTAGTGATATATGCTGAAAATGCATTGGATCAAAAATATAATTTTGCTTATAATTTTTGTTGCTCACACAGTTTCTAAAAATTAAAGGAAAAGATACACTTTATTGTTAATCTTAAGGGTTCTAAATTAAAGACTTGCAAAAGAGACTTACACATAGCTGAAGATAGATAACAACTATATAGATTAGTTATAGGAGCTTTTATTTCCGCTCATCATCACTTTTGAGCGAATTTATTAAAAAAACATCCATTAATTTTCCATCGCCACCTTCACTGTATCAGTTTCCATTTTATGTCAGCGGATCCGCCACCTGCTGCCCCAGCTTGAAGCAGCAGCGCTCCACCTGCTAGCGTTTTCCGCCCTGCAGGCAAACATGTGAGAACTGGCTCATCCAGTCCTCCTAATGCATCAGGCCGTTTTGTCCCTCATAGAGACTTATCATTACACTTAGCGCAAGTACACCCAACCCACCCCACCCACTAGCCCTACCCCAATCCAATATTTGCTTTTGCCTCAGAGTTGAATATGGGCGTCTCTTCCCATATGCTGACAAAGCAATAATTGAGATGGCAACATCCACGTTTTCACCAGTGGGATTTATTGACTTCCGCCCTTATAAGGGCTATTTTGATATTGGTTTTCCCACTGAAGAGGACGCAGCTGCAGCAACATCTACGCCCTTAATATATAAAAACACTCCTTTTCACAACCCGTACACATCTCCCCAGTGACACCACAATGGTGGTGACCTTTGCAAACCTTCCTTCACATCTTCCGCCTCAAACCACTCTATGAAGAACTGATGATGGGGCTATCCAAATATGGTACAAACCCCATCCTCCACTTCCAGGTCCCAAATGGAGCTGGGCGGTTAGCAGCACCATGGGCAATGGCCACCATCACCCCCCACCAACCAACCGTAGCCCAGCACATCCCTCCACGTGCCCATATCCCATCTGCACCAGACCACCTCTTTTGGGCTCATGTTGACAACGGCTGCACCATTTTTCCCCTATGCCATAAGTTGGATCATTCCAAGAAATCCTGTATTTTCAACTTAAAACTAGCAGATTCCGCCATGCCCACACTTGGGGCCGCACAATCAGCGTTTGAGTGGGGATTTTGACTGCCCCCACCCCCTCCAGCTGAACGCTCAAAAATCAACAAAACCTTTGCAACCACAGCCTAAGCCGGCTTAATTTCAAACAATTTATCCAATCAGGAGCAGGTTTGGACCCATCTTCAGTACAACTGATTTAACGCCCCAAAAATTACCCAACCAAAACCTCATCCAACGGGGTCAATCATGCTCAATCAAAGTCCCTGGGACCTATTGGATGAAATTGCTGAATCTGGGGAAATTGTACCTCCTCCCAACTTTCCAATTAATTTGGAACCATATCTACCTTCAGAGTTCGATTCCCCATTCCCACCTAAGAAATATAACCCCAAACCCACTGCTACCCTATTTTTGAGTGACCATCAACTTGCTGAAGCTTCTGTGGCCTCAACTGATAGCTGCCATCTCCATGAAGCTGTGGCACAATCTATTGCTCAATTTGAAGTGGGGCTACATCCACTCCAATACACTGCTGATTTCCCTGCAGTTGCAAAGGAGGAAATTGAACGATTAAGGGCAACCACCATTTCTGCTCTCACACAAGTTGTTGCGCTGGCAGAATTTTCCCCCACTATGTGCATTACCAGAGCCAATATAGCCAAATTTTCTCAGCTTCCTGATGCATGCATATTAGCTGAACACTATGTTGTCAAATTCCTAGAGGCTATGCTCCAGGCCAAGCTTGTTAGCAATGAACTTAACCCTTTTCCATTTTTCCTCAACCCGCATCCTGTGGATGCCCCAACCCCTTTTCTCTCGGATTTTGCCCGTCTCTTCATTAATGAAGAGAAATTCAATAAGCTGTCTGAAACCCCTCCCTCTCCCCCTCCGCCATGGTGGGATAAGCGGTCCACAACTGCTACACCTGGTTGGCTTGATTTTCCTTTTTGTTTTGGAGTTCCGCCACTCATTTAGGGCTTTTGGTTTGTGTTTTCTTGGTTGATTTTGTATCAGTATTGTCCGTCCCCTGGTCAGCTTACCTTGTATAAATTAAAGTATATAGATCAATTGTAAAATTTATTCACACAGAATAAGTTTCAGCATATACAAACATTAGATATTTCAAGTTAAAAGCTTCACAACAAGTTTTAGTAAAGGCTGAGAAAAAATAGAATTAGATATTAGCATATATTTTTCAGAGCCTCTAGTGTAAACCTTACAATAATTCTAGGTTTAAAGACAAACTCAAATATTTTTATTTAGTTGTAGGCAGATATTATAAAGTAGCTTTATTACACAAGTTGGCTAAATCATATTAACAAAGGTACCTTCAACATAAACGTCTGAAATACCTTAGTTAAGTTATTACAACTTGCACACAAAACTACTATAATAGATCTGAACCATTATCTATATCAAGGGAGGTGATATCTACTATACTTTAATTGTAATCTATTTTTGTAAATAGCTAGATTTTATAGATCACTAAGTTATCTTTAGTGATATAAAAATTTATTACATTAGCAATTGTTTTCTAACTGAATTTCAACAAAGTGATAATATAAAAGCTAATGTTATATATTATATGTATCAAAAACTTTTCTCTCTCGTTGCAATCACTTTTGCAACCCATTCAATTCAAGTCTGAATCTAGTTTGATAATCTCATAGAGGAGATTAGTCTGCGCCCATGTCAGGGAGCAGTTAAGCAAGTAAGGTAAGAGGAGCAGGTGGGAGGCCTGCGGCCTCAAATGTTCGAAAATGCCCCAGAGAAACTGGCAAAATAGAAAAAGATTTTAAAAAACTGGCAGTCACTATTTCCCCAGAAATCCTCACTTGGCAAGCACGATGCAACCAGTACATCAATACGCTGCACTCCCAGCCACTTTTTTTGGTGGAATATGGAGTCTGCGTGTTTCTGGACATCCAACAAACAGCTTTATGGGAAAAATTTTGTGGGGATGTGCACACTTTTTTCCCAACTGCGGTGTACGTCGCACCTCACTCCATGTCACACAGTTGGCTGGACCTAGGTTTCAAAAACAAAGAGGCAGCAGATGAGGCTGCTGCAGTGCACATAGTGATCGACCTCCCAAAGGGCAATGGATCATCAAAACAAAATTGCACTAGATGGACAAAATCCAACCAATTTTTCCTCATGTTTGACTTCTTGCCTACTACAGTAAAAGGTGACATTTTGGAGCAACACCTGGAAGATGGTCTCACCATCTATGGCAAAATAAAATCTTTTGAAATGCAATTCTTAACGCTGATGCTACACCTGTGCACCGGCAAAGCCATCGCAGTTCTGACCCCAACTGAGGAGATCGCAAAGGACCTAACCCAGATCCCGCACTCCACTTTTATTAATATTGAAGGGCATACCACCCACCCTTTCTGGGTAACCGTGGACAGCGCGCCCCCCATCTTCACCCACTGTGATGTGTTTGACCATAAGGCACACGCATGCCCCACCAAGGAGGGCGTCACATTCTAAGAGCACCCCTCAGCGGCCATGGCTAGCAGAGAGGCGCACTACAAACCAACCGTAAGCACCAAAGAGGCTTTCCTGTGGGGAGCACAAGGCTGCTACCTACTGGTAAAGCCTATTTCCCCGCAAGAGTGGAAGAAGGACAAGCAGGCCCGCAGGGCCGCGGCCAAGGAAGCGGCCAAAGTCACCACCACTATCCCACACTCCCAACGCCAGGAGGACATCGAAACCTTTGTGGTGGAAGCAAATCAGGAATCCACCAACCAATCAGATTGGGAAGCCCAAGCTGATTGGGCTGACCAATCTGAGGATCCAATGGGTGACTCAATTTCAACCGATCTTTACAACCAAGCTCCAGTTGAAACTGACTTGGGGTCCAATCTACCTGAAAATTTTTTTTGACCCACTCAATGGTACACCAAACTCATCTGCACCGCAAAAAATTTGTCTGACGTCGGGGAAACAAAAAGCAAAGGAAAAAGCCAACGCAAACCTTTCTGCTAAAATCAACAAAAATACTGATAGTGTTGCTGCAAACACCTGCGCTGTCGTGAAGGCCCATGGGATCTAGAGGAGGCTAGTGGGCCCAGGTGCCCACCCCCTCACACCTAAGGTGTGATGGGGGAAACCTTCACTTTAGGAATGTTGAATATCGCCGGACTCAAGGCCTCACCATCCCAGGCTAGGAAACTGAGTTTTTTACAACAAAATTTACCCATGAATATCCTGGCCATCCAGGAGTCCCACTGTCCATGAGGTTCTGAGGAGGCTTGGAAAACAATGCCTCTCATCCCTATCCTTTTGGTCAGAGCATTGTGGGGTGCTAATTCAGAAAAATATTTTTTCAAATTTTTATTATTGGAAACCTTCCTCAATGGCTGAGTCCTTGTTGTCACTTTCTCGTGGGCCAACGTGGTACATGCTATCATCAACATCTATGCCCCAAATGGTGCACAAGAGCGTTGGGAATTTTTCTCATTGGTCAAATCCCTCCTGCTACCCCCAGACCCTTTCATAGTCAGCGACATGAACTGTTGGCTAAACACTCCAACGGACTGGTGGCCTTCCTCCTCCCATGCCCCCCAGGGCCACATTGAACTTCACGTTCTAAAGGCCACCCTTGGGTTAATGGATGCACTGCCATGGCAAGCCCCGCTGCTTGAGAACATGACGCGCCCCCACGTCCACAATGGCTAATTAAGTTCCATGTCCCACATCGACCTTATCCTTATGCCAGCAAAATTCTAACCCACATATCCCACTTTAAAACAACAAAAATGGAATTCTCCAACCATCGACTGGTCTCAATAACCTACCACCTACCTGTCACAGCTGCTAAGGCCCCACATTGGTGCAAAATCCGCCCCCCAAGCTCGCATCATCAGGATTTTCCACATGGGTAGAATCAGCAACTTTTGCAAAAGAGTTTGTTGCACCGTTTTGCATGGACCCCATTTCCACATGGGCAACTTTCAAAGAAGATACCATCCGCCACCTCTCCTCCAGACACTCATGAGCCACATCAGCTGTCATTTCGTGTGCTCTGGCAGAGTTGGCACACCTGGAGTCCAACATCCCAGCTACAGGATACAGCTCTGCATGGGGCCAGAAGTGGGCAGAGGCAGCCGCCCACCTCAACGCGCTCAAAAGGCAACACAAACATTGGGTTTGTGTTCAGTACAGGGCCAAATGCATCAAAAAAGGCGACAAGTACACCGCATATTTTTTTAAAAAAAATTTTACACTACGCCAGAGCGTGGCCTGCACACAGGTGTGAAGATCAGATGATTCCATTGTGGATACACCAGCCGAAGTGGCAATCAAAACATAAAGGTATTACTCTGAGCTGTACCAATCTGATCCAATTCAGCCAGCCGAAGTGGCGGGATTTTCAACCAAGCCTACATCCGCACCATTTCCTGATACCCAGAAATAATGAATTTAATTACTCCGAATGAATTATGGACAGCCATTCGCGGTGCACCAAACTGAAAATGCCCAGTCCTGGATGGCATTCCATAAGAATTCTACAAAAAGTACTTCAAATATATATCCCCGCTACTGTTGGCCTCACTTAACCAGAGCCTTTTGGAAACGCGCCTCCTGCCAGGAGGCCAAGAGGCCTTCACCGTCACACTCTTCAAGAAAGGGGACAAGCTAGACTTAGCCAACTGGCGCCCCATTTCTTTAACTAACACAGATACAAAAATTTTAACAAAAATCATGGCTAACCGTTTAGGGATTGTAGCATCTGCCACCATCTCCCCAGAACAATTTGGTTTCATACCCAGAAGGTTGATTTGAGCAACGTGCACTCTGTGGCCAACGCGTGCCAGTCCACAGCCTCTGGGGCACTTGCATTCTTGGACCAACAGAAGGCCTATGATAGAGTAAACTGGGAATACCTCAGGGCCTGCCTCCATCAATTCCGCTTACCCCCTCACTTCATCAGGTGGTGATGCTGCTCACGGAATCTGCAACCATGGCAGTACGTGGCCCTGGCTTCATAATGGAAGTAGTCCTCCCTCAAAGGGGCTTGCGACAAGGGGACCCCCTTAGCCCACTCTTATACAACTTCAGCCTTGACCCACTACTTCAAAACGCGAATGCCCAACTCACTGGGGTCCATGTGCCAGGCCAAGCCCCAGTCAAGATGATGGCGTTTGCAGACGACTGTGTGGTTGGGGTGTCTAATAATAAAGATGCACGTGCACTTGAAGCTCTCATTCAGGAGTATTCCTGGGTAAGTAACGCTGCACTGAACGCCTCCAAAACCGAAATCATCCTCCTTGGTTGGTATCAAAACTGCTGGGCCCCTGCAACCAGTGCCCAGCCCACCCCATCTGCTCACACACGCGCTCGCCCTCCCAGCTCACCCCACACCACCCCACTGGTGCTCCCCTTTGTGCCACGCCCTACCATAGGGCCAGTCCGCCATCTGGGCGTGTGGGTGGAGGCAGGCGGATATGCATCAGCAGTAATGGAGAGTCATATTCTAGACAACGTGACGAAGCGCATCGCCTCCCTCAAAGCCCACCCTACTTCCCTTACTGGCAGGGTCGTTTTGGCAAACTCTATGCTCCTCTCCAAAGTCTGGTTTGGAGCCCACGCCATCCCCTTCTCCCCAAGATTCTTCAAATCCTTGCATGCCCTGCTGCAAGGATGACTATGGTCAGGCCGCCCTCCGCCAGTATGGTTAGAAGTCTTGTTTGGCCCTCATCAGCATGGTGGCATGGGCCTGCTTGACTTCAGAGCCCATGCGGCCAAGATCTTGGGTACCTGGATTGCGGCCATCACCGCCCCTACACTCCCCTCCCAACACTGGTCCTGCGTGGCCCGCTCCAACTTCTCCCGCGCCTTGGGCCTCAACAATCCATTGAACCCCCACTCCCTGATGAAATACCTCGCATCACACACATCAGCCACAGGTCCGCACGGTACTAAAACCCACTACAAATGAATCCTATTCTCCATGCGGAGCACTGAGAGGAGAATTTGTATTATCGGACATACAACCCAAAGAGGCCGCCCCTCTCCTCAGTTCACACAAGAGGTACAGGGGCTACCCATTCAAGATGGCGTGATCTCCACACGGCCCCATGTCCTATCCAGGGTGGACTACCTGGACATGATGGACATCCCATACTCCATTGAAACCCAAAATAACATCTGGAAATACGCTCACCATCCTCTGTTGCAGCCTCAAATCCGCTCCTATGTGTGGCGCTGCCTGAGGTGGGTGTACCATACAGCTGAGCGCTCTAACGCTTTACACTCATCCTGCATCGTGTGTGGCCAGTATGGAACGCTGTTCCACCGCCTGGAGAAGTGTCCTACCTCCAAAGTGATATGGCGCGAAGTTCAACGTCTACTGGTCCAGAATCAAACACATCCCTTCAGTCTGTCAAGAGATATGTTTGATTTATCAATGGCCTCCCCCCTTCCACCCTCCCTCCGTGCTCTGGTGGTTGCAATCGCCATGTGGACCATCCACACGATTGTATTGGATGCCATCGCAGGCTCCATCCCCACCCTCCCAGAAGCTGTCCACAGATTCCAGTCTCATTTGGTGGACCAATTTCAAGCGTGGATGTTTGGATACCTCCCACCGCGCCGCTGTCAGCTGGTATCCTCCTGGTTCCCAAATTGGTTCATCAAATCAGACCCCTTCCTCCACACGTGTTCAATTGTGGCTATGGCCCCTTCACGCGTTCCCTCCCCTTCCCCATAAGTGGCGTTCCCGCTGGCAACAAGAGATAGCATCGCTTCTCTGGGGTGCCTTCCCTGTTACTAAGTGCTGTCTTGGTCAGGTTAATTTCAGAAGTGTCCGTCCCACAGTCAGCCTTCCCCACAATAAATTTAAATATATATTATATGTATCACTTCATAGACTATTTAAAGCTATGATACCATTTGGAAATATTTTAAGTACTACATTGATATAAGCTCTAGTTTGCCACCAAGCTGTCAAGATACTTTACATTTACCAGTAATAAGGCGCCCCAGGAGAGGCCAAATAAGATTAAAAAGACCCCCATAATACCTCAATTAAGTCATTGTAGGATCTTAACATAGTAAGTATAAAAGGTTGGTATGGCAGCGCCTGCAGTATAAGTTTTAGCCAAAATTCTGTAAGAAAAGATGGAGAAAGGAAGGGCCAGGAGAGGACTATGATTATGAAATTTCTGTTAACCAAAGATGGATATCCTAGAAAATTGCGTAATTATATATTATGTAATTTTTGGGCTTAGATGACGTTTTGGAATCCAATCTATCAATATTAAGTAGGCTATAAGTACTGGGGGACTTTAAAGTTACTTCATACTTTCCAGTATTATTTAGCTTAACGCAAAAAAAGAATTTTTATTGAAAAACTCTAAAAGTTTCTTGAATTTACAATATTTTGTAGAACTGGTATGACCTAAAAAACTGACGTATAAACTTTATTCAGAGTTCTCCAAGTGTTATTTTGGACCTTGGGATGGACCTGTTGTCTGACTTTGTGGATTCCATGTCAGCTTTACCTGCTGAACTTCTTACTCCAGGAATCTCCTGATATTTTAGTTTGTTCCACCTAATTGCCTTGCTGTTTAGGGTAGTACTTTGCCTGATATGCTTCAAAAAAGTGTACTGATATAATGTAAAAGCCTATTTTGGACGTGCGTTTCATCTTGTATTTATTTGAGGCAAGCTGACCAGGGGATGGACATTACCAAAACTAAAAATATACTAAAAAACGTAACTATTTAGCTCAAACAAAACGCCCTAATGAGTGGATCGAGTGAAATGCTTTGAAAACCAACCAACCAGGTGGGCAGTGGAAGCCGCTTATCCCTCCATGGCGGAAGGGGAGGGGGGTTGGGGGCTCATCTTCAGCAGCCTCTTTGGCAGCAGCTTCTTTCCAAAGTAGAGTGCATGTCACGGCCATCAGTAATGGCGTTGGGGCATCTGCGGTATGTGGTCTGATATCTCTAATGATTGGTATTTCATGGAAATTTGCCAGCTAGAAAAATGGCACTGAGATATTCAGTTAAAGCTTTTTCAGCTTTAATTTGGGAGTCTGGGAGTTGAAAGAACGAGACAATGTTGGTTTGGGTTATTTTTGATTTTGGATTCCATGCTATAGTTGCCACATTCTGGATAGCATTGTTTGCATTTTTTAGTACTTGTTAACCAATATTTTGCTTTTTGGAGTTAAGGTTGTGGGGATAACAGGAGGTTAAATTCCTTCTTTAAGTATTGCTACTGATTTAGCGACAGCTTTACGCATGGTATGACAATCTGATGTTGCAGCTGCTTCGATTGCAAGCTGGTGATCACTACAAAATGATTCAGCATTTGGATGTGGGGTATAAAGTCGAGGGGGGTATTTGGCGTCCCATTCTTCATTAATAAATTGCTCAATTTGCAGGGATGGTTCTTCAATGAACTTACCTGATTTGTCAATTTCAGCCAATAAATCCCATGGGTTTTGGTTGATTTTGGATTGGGGAATCAGCGTACAGTTGATGTTTGTTTGATTCATTTGCAGAAGCATGGGATCAAACTTGGATCCAATCTGATGCTTGATTGGAGGAATTATTTATGGCATTAGGGTGAGGAGGAGGATAATTGGTGGCTGCAGGTGCAGCTGCAGCAACAGGCTTTGGGGGTGGAGGAGGTAGGATTGTGCCCATGCCGAAATTGTACAGGGTGGGCAGTGGATTGGAGGTCAGCGGATGAGTCATCTGATCCACCTGAAGTGGTTGAGAAGGGGAACTTGCATTTCAAGTGGTCTAACTTGTAACATGATGGAAAGATTGTCTGCCCGCCCTTGATGTGGGCCCAAGATGGATGGTCAGGCGCTGAGGGAATAATAGTGCGCGGTGGAATTGTCACCGCAATTTTATTAAATTCAGGGCTTAACATGGCATATGCCTGAGGCCCAGCAAGTCGTGTGGCCCCATTTGGGACCACAAATTGTAAGATGGGGTTGGAGCCATAGGCTGCCAAACCGTCCATCATCTCCTGGCGGAGCACTTCAGGGGGAGGTGGGTGGGAAAGCCAGAAAACTGGACCACCAAAGTGGTGTCCACTGGGAGTCAAGTTCAAGTTGTGGGAGAGGGGTGCCCTGGAATACCAGGGGCACAGTTGCTGCAGTGGCAGCGTCAGCTTCGCAGGTGAAGCTGAGTTTGAAATACCCCTTGTAGGGGCGGAAATTGATAAATCCAGTGGTTGTCATCACCACCTGTGCCATTTTGATAATGGCTTGATCATGGTATGGGAATAGTCTCCCATATTTGACCCTTAGGCCGTAGTGCATGTTGCTCCAGGGGAGCACAGGGGGCAGCGTGGTACCGCTTGGGTATGAGTAAGGTGGGCATCTAGGTCCTTGGGTGGAATGAATCAGCCCATAGGTTTGGGTTGACTGAAAGAACCAGTCCTAGCGCGTTTTCCTGCTGGATGGAAAATGGTGGGGGAGTTTCAACGCTGCCCCACACTGGAGCAGCTGGCGGAGAATCCAATGACATCAGAGCGAAACTATTATGGGTGAATTCGATTTGTTTTATAGATTTGTGTAATTTGGCTTGGAAAGTTATGCCAAGCAGAAAGAGCCATGCATTTCTTCATGTAGCAACCAATTTCTTCATTTAGTATGTCCTTCTGACCTGAGTCTCAGAATGTCTTGTGATATTTTTTATAATATTAAATCATTTATTTTTTCTAGTGTATTTTGTTTTAATATGCTAGTGCCAGCTTTATACTATCTTAAATTTTGGTGGTATGCTTTTAATCTTTTGGGCCTCACCACTACTGCTGGTGGTGTGATTGTTTCTCTCACACTGGTAACCACAGAGTGTACAAGATGCCTCCTACAACTTAGAAATTTCTTTAGAAACTAGCTCTTCAGCATTTCTTTTGATACAAGCGCTAATATTGCCAGTCTTGAACAGGAAACTGATTGGTCTTGCTTTTTATTGAAGGCTTTGCTTGGAGAAGGACTTATTGGTGACCATGAAAGCTCACTTACTTCCAAACTATCTTTTCTTGTATTGCGTTCATCTGCTAAGTTGTGCCAAACTGCAGATCTTATTTGGCATGCTAGAAAAAGTTCCCATTCTTATAGGCGTTTGTTCATATGTCAAGGTAATACACCTGAAATTATGCAAATATTGCATTTTTGGATTTATCTCAGGGCTCTTTTCTGCTTGTGGTATACTTGGAACGCTTTTAAGCTCAAGATTCCAAATTTAAATCTCTTAAGAGCCTTTTAGTCACACATCTTCCAAATTCTTTAAAAACTGTCTTGGCTTTATGACATAATTAAATGCACTAATTGCAAGGATAAAGCTGGTTGTCAGGAGGCCAAAGAGGTCAAATTGAAAGGACTTCCTGACCTCAATTATAACCTGAACCGACGCTGGGTGCAGGCGAGATATGCCCAGGTTGGTCCTGGGGATGTGCATGATGCTCGGCCCTGCATTACAGCAAGGGCATTAAAATGCACCAGCTATACTAACAATAACGATGGATAAATTCAATTGCAGAGAAAACGGGGTTTTGAAACCTGTTCAATTTTCAAATTGCAAAATTGGGTCAGCTTTACCTGAAATCCATAACTTGAGTTTGGTCAATCTTGAGCTACAGTACCCTGGCTAATGGTAGGGTACGCCTATTGGGTCACTTAGGCTTAGCACCATTTCCCCCAATTGACAATTCTCCCCTTTTGTTTAAGTATGTTTCTATGAGATCAACTTTCCTCATTGGTCAACTTTCTAAAATAAAATCCCCATTAAAGTTTACATTTTTAGTTATGGTTCCTTGGGAGAACCTATGCGTGGACCTCTTTGAGGAGGTTACCAACAATGTTGGACGCTATGTTTTGTCCATATTAACTACAGTATTTAGTGCATCTTAGGGCCGCCATGGTCCCCTCCTGATGGAGGCACCCAAGCACCCTAGCGCCAACCTCCACTTGGTTATGGATTCCCCTTTGGGGTCCAATAAGGTTCTGTTAATTCTTGGTTATTTACTATTATATACTGTGTTGTACACCCTAAACCTAGGTCCCTTGAGCTCTGGCACCTTCCACGGTGCCCTATTTCCAATCTTGCTAACATCTAGCTCTCTGGCGGTGTGGCTGTGCATCTTGCACCACCTCTCTGGGAACAAAAGAGTTACAGACACTCTCTTGACAGGAACCACAGCCTAATTCTTCCTATATGAGTTAATTCATCTAGAACATTAGTGCAACTTATGTTTTAAAGGCGTGTGTTTCTATTGGGTTCATAAAAGAATCCCCAATTAAGAAAAAAATTTAGTGATTCAAACTTAAGGCCTTTATCATCCATTACAGCTCTGACTGTGAAAATTATAGACTGAAGGATCATGGATTGAACTTTTTTCTTCTGTTTTCCTTCTCATTAGGTGATTCAAGTGCCAAGAGCGCTGTGTTTTACTTAAGGATAATTTAGTACCCATTATAGCAACTACAGACTACAAAACACCACCTTACCAGTAATTTGAGATTGATCATTGTTGGAAAAAAGTGGCTGTGATTTGAGATAATTGTATGTGTTGGGGAACAGTTTGTTTATTCAGTGTTCTACCACTTGGTACCTCTCAGCATAAAAGTTCAATTAACTGTTGCCAAAGTCTGAATATGGTCTCAAAACTGAAAATCAAAGGAGAGGTTGAATAATGAAAAGATGGAGAGAATATAAACTACTTTATTGTGTTAGAAAGTGTCAATATACAAAGGGCGTGTGGGGAAATGGTGCCTTAGGGACCTTTGTGGCACCTTAAGATCAGGATCTTTTACTGCCTTCTGGCTCAATTACCTGGCCAGCGCCCAAATTATAAAGCGTCATACTTTTGACTTCAGCGGCGGGGGCGGCGCCTCTTGAGATTCAGAAAGCTGGTATTGGATTCCTGAAGGTGATTCCATCAATTCTCATATGCGTGATGCTTCCTGATTGAATCTAGTTTTGGTGCCTTCATAATAAGGTTCTGTTCATTCTGCTTTGAGAGTTGATTGGTTGAGTCTCGAGTCAAGAGCAGGAATTTTGGCTAGCTCATCAACTTGAATCCCAAGAATGCCCCCTCAAGATTTTGTTAGAGGGGAGTATAGGGTTGGAGGAACCAGCCATGCACTTGATTCACCAAAGTCCCCTGATTGATGTTGGCAATGGAGTACTCAGAGTTCACCATTTGAATGACCTTATAAGGTATAAGCTAAAGAACGTCAAACTTATTCTATTGACCTCTGGGTTGATGATGATAGAAGAGAATGAGGTCACCTAATTAAAAAAAGGGTAAGGAGGTTTGGATGACATTAGATTGGAATGTTTCCTTCCAGTTGTGGTGACAATGCATTGCGTGGCTAGGGCTTGAAGCTGGATAATTTTATCGGATAAGTACCTTTGGTTAGATCAGAGTTCTCAGGAGCGGAGATTTTTGAAAAAGGCTGAAAGCTATTTAGGATCCAGGAGCACGTCCATATAGAGCTTCAAAAGGCGACAAATCAATGACTCAGAGGTATCTTATTCTGTAGGCAAGCAAAGCGCTGGGTAAATAATGATTTCAGAAAGCAGGGTCAGAGGAGGCCATTTTTTGTAAAATAGAGACAAGGGTTTCATTAGCACGTTCCTTTACCCCGTTAGTGGATGGGTGTAGGGGACGGCAAAACTTTGGTTAGTGCCAAAAAGCGAATTAAGTTCTTAGACTACATGTAGGGTGAAATCTAACCCATTATCCAAAAGTAAAATTTGTGGCATCCATGCAGGGTGAAAATGTATTGAATAAGGGAGAGAGCTGTGGGTTTGCAGTAGTAGCAGGGACAAAAATAGCTTTAGCCCATTTGGTTAGATAGTCCATGGCTAGGAGGATATATTTATGGCCATGCAGTCCAGTGGGAAGAGGCCTATCACGTCAACGCTAACAACATTGAAGGGTCCCGTTGGGGGATGACTGAGCGTTGATATTGAGAACTGGCCCAGTCTTGGAATTTCAAGTCATGCAGGCATCCAGAACTACTTGGATGGTCTCCACCATTCAGTCCCAGTAACATCGTGACTTCTACCATTTGTGAGCCATTTTAACTGCCACCTGTCCCACTGTAATATGCCCCTCTAGTATAATCTCTTTTCAAGGAAGAAGGGCGGACAAGTGTAAGCCATTTCTTATAGACCCTCTTGTATAGTAGCCCATCCTTAATCTGAGTATACCAGATCATCTTTTTAAGCTCAGCTTGACCTCAGGAGTTTCCAACTTCTAACATCCAGGTCTACCAATCAGATTGTAGAGCCACTCATCTTCAGGGGTCAAAGACAGCACCAGTACCTTAGAGTTCCATAAGCATTTTGGTGGATCGCGCCTGTTTAATGAACAAATGTTAAGTAATAGCTCTGCAAACTTAAGGCCCATCTGGATAAACGGCCATCTGGGTCATTCATCTTCTGGAGCTACTGGAGCGAGGAATGATCAGTGACAATGGTAAAATGGGTGCCATAAAGATAGGGCTAAAAATGTTTGATGGTTAGAAAGACAGCCAGTCATTCCCTCTTGGTAACGTTATAGTTCCATTTTGCCTTACTCAGAGTCTTACTAAAATAGGCACTGGGTGGTCGATCTGATTTTCATCACGTTGGCTAGGATGGCTCCAATAGCAACTTTTCTCTCATCCATGAATAACAAAGAAGGGTAAGTCAAAACATGGGTGGACTAAAATGGGTTCTGTACAAAGAGCGGTCTTCAACGTGGTAAAGGCCTGTTCTTGTTCTGGCTGCCACTCAAAAGGCACGTTCTTCTGCAGAAGGTAAAATAGAGACTCATCTAGGTCAGCAAACCAAGGGATAGATTGATGATAATAACCCACCATGCCAAGGAATACCTGAATATCCCTTAGGCTCTAGGGGTGCAACATCTTCTCTATGGCGTCAACTTTGTCTGGTATGGGCTGGATGCCACCTTTAGAGACTTTGTGTCCCAGAAACTCCATTCTATATTGGAAGAAAAAGCACTTTGAAGGTTTTAGATTTATCAAAGCCTTCCAAATATGATTGAAAATTTCCCAAAGATGCTCACCGTGTCAATTAAAAGTTTGTGAGAAAACAGTGATGTTGTCAAGGTAGACAAGGACATAAGACAGCTTTGGGTACTCAAGGATTTCATCCATAGCGCATTGAAAAGTGGCCGGCGCATTACAGAGGCCATAGGCATCCTTTTGGGCTCGAATAGACCTTCATTAACTATGAGCATGAACTTGACTCAATCGTTGGGGGTGATCTCCACTTACCAATATCCACTGGAAAGGTCCATAGTGGAAAAGTACTGTGATCCGGCAAGCAGTTGAAGAGAGTCATCTATTTGGGGCAGAGGATAACTGTCCTTCTTGGTGATGGAGTTGAGCCATTGATAGTCCATCACCACCTGGTGGCTGCCATCTTTATTCCAAACCAGCAGGAGGGGAGAGGCCTAAGTGCTGCAAGAAGGCTCTAAGAGTCTGGCTTCAAGTAGTTGTATAAGCTCCACCACCACCTGGGCTTCTTCAACATTACTCTTTTGGTAAGATCAGGACTGTAAGGGGGAGCGTCCCAGTCTCCACATGATGTAAAACCCCACTTATTCTTCTAAAGTTGTAGGTCGAGGACAAAAATAGGTTTGAATACTCCTCCAGCAAAATTTTGAACTTTGCGCTGTTGTTCTACAGTGAGATCCTTCCAGATAATGGTGTTGACCAAGGCCACTGACGGGGGCATCTCCAACCCAAAGACTTTTAGGCTCCCAAAACTATGGACATTGCCAACAGCCTCTACTGGTAGGAAGTGGACATAGGCGGCAGTACTATTTGGACCTATCATTCTGGGTCTGTCAGTAAGGTTAGCCTACTTCTGGAGAAAATCCAGCATAAACTGGATCTAGGATTCCTGGGAAGGTTAGCACCTCCTTGACGGATGGGTTGTTTAGGCCTCGGATTTCCAATAGGTATCCAAAGGGGACATTAACATGGACCCAGGCGTCAGCAATGACTTGGGACTTTGGAGGTATAGTGGTCGCCCTAGGTAAGTAAATCGTAATGCCCTCTTGCCCATGAACAGCAGGAGGGGGCAATCAGACTCAGGACCCTTTATGTGATATTTGAGTTGATAAATTATCCCTTAACCTCTAGTAATCAAGCTTGGACCTTGACCTCCATCTTAGAGCTGTAAAAGGTCAAAGATTAGGACCCAATGCCCCAGGAGAGATAAATCTCCACTATTATAATGTACTACCACTGAGTAGTCTCGCAGAAGCCGAGTTCCCAGAAGAAACTACAACTTGTGTTTTCTAGCGCAACAGCAAGAGATATTTACAGAGAGCTTCTAGAATTGGATAGATAGGGATGAATAGGTCCCTATAGATTGTGTACACTGTGGGAAAGCCAAGCTGTAATCCATATAGTGTGGCTAATCTGAAGCAATCTTGATATGTTTCATCAACTTGGACGATACAACGTTTACAGGGAACCGCTGTTGACTATGAGGAGGACTTAAATCTTATGGACTCAAACTGCGACATTGATAACCAGATTTCTAAACTGGGGAGGTAGCATGAGAAACTTGGTAGAGCCATCAGAAGAAGAGTAAGCAGTATCAATTTTTTTATCAGTGTGTACTGAAACTTCTTTTTCAGGTATAATAGCTCCAGGTTCATTCAAGGTCATGAATAATTCTTGCGGCGTGGCAGGGATGTCAACATGGAGTGCCTCATCCTTCATGATGACGGCCCTTTTCCCGCCTCCTCATCAAGTCATTTCCTGAAGGTCTTAGTGCGGTGTCAGAAACCATTGCAGTAGGTGCATTGGGGTCGAGGATTCTTCTGGTTTTTGACCACATGGAACCAAGGACAGTTGGAGGAACCCAAAGGAGTAGCCTTGGAGTGCAGGGTTGATGCAGGGATCTCGTTAATTGCTTCCTTAATTTCTTAAATGCAGGTAAAACCATTTTTTAGGTCAATCAATGCATTTGAACTTCGGGGTAAGATCCCAATGTGGAGATGACAGTGGTAATGGCGTCTTCCAAGGTAATATGATTGATGATGAATAAGAGCTGATCTTGAGCGCAGAAACGGCTGGCAAACTCCATGGGGTTCTCCTCTTTATTCAGAAGGATACCTATAATAATTGTTTTTTAATTGCCAGGGTTTGATTGCTGTTAAACTCTTAGATTAAGGCCATAAGGACCTGTTCCCAGGTGTTGCATTCTTTCAATTGGGGAGTCATGATCTTCTAAGCAGTGCTGTTAAAAAAGAGAGGATATGCTTCACTTTCTGCCGATTGGTGGCTTCTTCCATAGAACCCCCATAGGCATACAGGAAAGAGGCGATGCTTTCTTGCCAGGGGTGAATCTTTCATTAAATCTAGGTTTGAGTTAATTACAAGAGGATTGTAGAGGGTGTTAAAGTCAGGAATTGGTGCTAGCTTAGAAATCTCAATCTCCAAATAGTTGCAGGGAACCAGTTGATCTAACCGTCATCTTAGGCCCTCAAGGTCCTCTTGGATATTGTCCTAGTTTTGGTTGAAGGAAGAAATGGAAGCTCTATGGGTAACTTGGTCTTTTAGGTCCTAAATATTGGCACCCCAAAGGAGAAGTTGGCTCTCAAGGGTGGTCAGATGGGTCTTGAACCCTCAAAAAGTTAGTTTGAGCTGAGAGATTCAGTTATTGGTAAGCTTGGTGAAGGCACTAAAATTATCCATCTTGTCTGAAAATGTCTCAATGGAGACCCTAAAATCGAGGAAGACTCCATTTACGAATTTACATCCCTAAGCTACATTCCATATTTTTCACATAAGGCAGCTAAGGGCTGCCAAAACATCCTTTCGCCAAGGGCCATCAGGGTCTCCAGGGGTAAGTGCCGTGGGGCTAGAGAGCCCGAGGTCTCCAGGGACCTTCAGGTCCTTTGGGTCCCTCATGTTCTTTGGGACCTTTGGGCCCCCTAGGACCTTCAGGCCCTTCACTCCCAGAGGTGTAAACATGAGAGGCCAGCTCCTGGTAGTTTTGTTGTAGTATTTGCTCAGATCTTCAACTTGATGTAGGCGCTGGTTCCAATCAGCCTTGAGGAGCTGGATATTCTGATGCAGTTAGTCTTTGAGATATCCAGAAATCCTGCTATCCAGCATCGAGATTTGGCCTCAGCTTTGTTAATTAATTGGTGGTTATCAATAGTGGCCTCTTTGTTGTCATGGATGAAGGATGAGGCTGCTGTGTAAAATTTAATGATATGGGAGTGTAAGGTTTGGGTAAGACCCAGTTGTTGTGAGACTTCATAATGGTACAACCTGACTATCTGGAGGAGGTGATGTATAGCTGGGCGAACAAAGTTCTGATGTAGCGCTCAGTTCCTAGGGTCAACTCTCATGCTGGCAGCAGGGCCAAGGTATATAGATCCACATGGTAGAGGGCACATAAGAGGCGCAGGCGTGGCTGAAGTGGACACTTATGGACTAGATGTCATTTATTAACTATATAACAATGTTTTTAAGGTACTTATACTGAAATTGATACTGATTTCCGTCAACTGAGGGCAAGGAGAACCGAATATAGCCCAAAATTCTAAACTCTCAGCCTGCGTGGGTAGCACTCCATACCATGAGGTACTAATCCATTGAGCAACGCTCCTTGATTGATCAGAAGATTGATCTTCATGACTGCTAGTATTCTCCAGTAAATGTGATAGACGTTTTCACTTGTAACAGCTCAGAGCCCCTTGTAATGAGCACCACTTCTCTTGGTGTAACAGTTCTCTTGACTATAGTGAAAGTCTGAAAATGGACTCAAAGTTTTAAATAAGTGGAAAGGTCAAAAAATGAAAAGATGGGGGAATATAGTCTACTTTATTGACTTAGAAAGCGTCAATATATAGTGCATGTGGGGACATGGTGCCTCAGGGACCTTCGTGCCCTATAAGATCAGGCTCTTTTACTGCCTTATGGATCAACCGCCTATTCAGCGCTTTCATTGTACTGCGTCATCCTTGTGACCGCAGAGGTGGGGGCAGCACCTCTCATGATTTTGAAAGCGTGGATAGGATTCTTGAAGGTGTTTACATTAATTCTCATATGCATGATGCTACGTGATCAAATCTGAATTTTAGTGCCTTCAGGATAAAATTCCATTTGCACTGGTTCAAGAGTCACTTTGTCAAGGCTCGATTTGGTAGCAGGAATTTTGGCTTGCTTGTCATCTTAAATCCTGACAGTATCTTTCAAAAAAGGTATTTTAGCTATTGCCACCCTATAATAGGACTAAAATTTTAGGCCCCTCAATAGGCCTTAACTCAAGTAATGCGGGAGATTAAATACTGTTTATAGGTATGAAAGCTGGGGGGCTTAGTGGTAGAGTTTTTATCTAGAATACAAAACTAACTAAACCTACTAATAGCAGGGTGCTGAGTTTCATAGTGGGATATAGGACGATTAATAAGTTATGACATAAATTTGGCAGTAATTTCTTCAAAACAGTGATTGTAGCATTTTTAATCTTAGACCTTGCTCCTAGAATGTTAGAACTCATTAATATAATTGACCCTCAATTAATAAATTTATAAATTTTTAGCATTTTACATTTTCTCACACATGATCACCTCTAGAATCAATTTCTTTAAAGTGAAAGGGCTCCTGGTTGAACCATTTGTTTGGGCGGGTAAAATGAATTTGTTGTGTTCACTTTAAATATGATCCTTTAACTCTGAGCAGATATGATTAATTTTCTTCACATAGTGCTCTGATGACTAAGATATTATGAAGAAATTGGGTTTGAGGTTGATCATTGTTAAAATAAGGGACTCTCTTAGATTGTAGCTTGCTTTTACTTTATGATTAAACTGCGCAGATTCTTGACAAATTGCGATCATCAACTATAATACATAATTTAGGCAATAGTAGTAGGAAGACTGTTATTAAATTTGATTTCTCTAAAAGCCACGTTGAGTATGAGTTCCAACGCTGAACAGGTGCTTCTTCCTCTTGAAGATATCTTTGATTTTGTAGAAGACTCATCTCTATCCTCTTCACGCAGAGCCAAGTGGAGATCTGATAATAACAGCCTAAGAATATCCAATCCTTTCACTCTTATCCCAAGAGCAAGCTATACGACCAACTTATAAACAATTAAGGTATTATCAGATTAAGATATATCTTTATTAGGAAGTATTGGGGTTCTTATAGTACACTTCGCACACAGATTTTCAGCTGCTCACTGGAGATTAATTAATTGTTTTCCAGATAGTTTTGGCCCTTGAGTTTTAGCCTCTGAATACTGGTGGGTATCTTTGCCTTGATTATCTTGAGTAGCGTATTCCTCAATGTTTATAAATCATATATTAGTATCAGACTCTGGGCACAAATTTATTAGGGCTGTGTTGCCTGATGACGCCTACTACCCTTGAAACAAGCATTAAAAACACCTTGGTAGTTTTGACAAACTCCTAATTGTTCAATCAGAACATTTTATCATAGTAATATGACTATTAGGTGTTTATCCCTCATCAAATCACTACTTACTATCGTTGAGGATAATCCCCAAATGGAATACTAATTGAAATAATCATCAGATCCCTTCTATTGATTTTATACAATTAGTACTTTATTTGGCAATCATTGCTGGATATGAAATTGAAATGCAACCTTCAAAATTTTATATGTCAATGAGATGAATAATGTGGTCAACCAAAATTCCAATATTCTCTCGCTTAAACATATTATTCAGCATAATATAGAACCCTCAGGGATGGAAGCAATGCTGGGCCAGGGTCATGTTTGGTCATCATATTTCTATGACTTCAATGGAGCTCAGCTATGTCTGCACTCAATGCTCTCATGTAATGCTCAGCTTCATGACTCCTCTTCCTTATTGTTATCTGCTAAAGCCTCTCTTGAGTGCAGTTCCCAAAACTTTATGACATGCTAGTACCATATTAGGAATCCTTGCTGAGAGATGAACTGGTCAACCTGTACAAACCCTAGGAAGGGTGCCCAATGGCATCTTGCCATTCTAACTGTACTAACCCCAGTACGGGTTCCAGTGACTTCTCATCAGTTAACCTGTACTAACCCCAGGACAGGTTTTAAAGACTCCCCATCATTCTCAGGATCCTCTCAACTGACCTTAATGAGTCCTGCACTAGCACCCCGGGACTAACACAGCAGATCCAGTTTTAAACCAAGCTGGTCCTACTAATCATCAGTACACATTCCTGTCATAATTTTCTCCTTCCTCCACACTTGGTAGGTGGGAACACCATTAGATGCATTTTCTGCAGTTAAAAAATTATGTATTTTTTATTTTTTTCAATTTATGCATGTTTTTATCTTTAATCATCATTTTTTTCTTTTTATATCATTTATAATTTTTCCCCTTAGTCCAATACTTTAAGTACTTTGCATGGACTCTGTTGAGAAGTTGATTGACTGGATGATAAGCTATACATTCTGGCGGGTTGGAAATTAGAGTCAAAGCAAGCTTTGAAATTGAATGGAAAGCTATATTGATATGAAGCTAATTGATCAAAGTAGTGATAGTTTGGCAAATTGAAGGAATTTTGCCAAAACCTCGAGATTGATGAAAACTCCTAAAAGGGAGCAGAATAGGATATTACAAAGCAGAGGATGGATTTGACTTGAAATACTGAGATAAGAGTTGATCAGATGAATGAGGGGGGAGGTTTTTAGTAGTTCACAGATATTTTATGCATTTATTATTATAATAAAAAGGGTCAATAGGGGCAATTGCTCCATATATTATATTTATCAGTTTCTATTAAGAGTTGGCAATCTGCATATTATCTGATTCAGTTGCTCAGTGGCTAATACCTTAAGCAAACCAGATCGGAGGAATCGGCCCATTACACTTAGAATTTAATAGTATTGCTCACTACAGGAGGCCACTGGTCAACTGTAGCTTATCAGCACTAGGGCATTATGGTGAGCCCTCACTCATTAATTCAAAACCTGATAAGATTTCATGCTTGATATGCCAAGGAAGCTAGGGAAGCATCTAATGATGAACTGGCACTTTTCATGGTGATGGAGCCACATGATGAAGTGCTATAATCGATTTGATATTAGAAAATTGTCATGAGTTGGCACCGGATCAACAAGATCGCTCTACAAATGTGACCCCCCAGCAGCTGTGGGGTATTATAAAAATAGCTTCTTTGGGGGTACTGATTCTATGAATATGATGCGGGAAAGCATGCTCTGAGCTTATTCTACAATCAACGGGACCAAGAAACCTGCTATGCGTTGTGTATGTCCTATCTTGATGTGACTACCATGGGGTTGTTTCATTGGCTTAGTACCCGTGGAACCAAAGAGTATTTAGTTGCATATGTGAAGCAGTCAATCTGCCAGCTACTGCATGTGCTTGCCTGCCACAACTTTGAGATTGGGGACGTCATGCAGTTTGTTCAAGCGCAGCAGAATGATACTCAACTTCTACTCAACTGCCTCGATCACTCTTTTTTTAAGGTTCAGGGGGCACTGGTGCGGGTGGACCACCATGTTGTGGATGTCTGCCGTCGTTTGGACGTTTTGGTTCCACAGTTGAACCAGGAGTTACCCTTGAGTGGTAGGGGAACTGTTGGATCAGTGTGGCCTCTTGGTAGAATGGATTCAGGATGTCACCACGTTGGGAAGCAACACTGAGTGGTTTATAATGGACCTGGAAGAATGGTCAGAAGTGCTTGAAGCAGCAATAGATCAGATTAGAGATAGGGTTGCCCTGACAGAGCGGCAGATAACGGATCACATTGACTCTGTGGCAGCTGAATTTAGTCAACTTCACATTGAGTGGAGTAATCAGTGGACAGCTGACTAAACACTCATCTCTTTTTTGGTGTCCAACAAATATCGCCAGTTGCTGAGTTAGGTTACACAGTTGGAAAGTGTTATTCGGGTGGATCAGAGCTGAGCAATTACCCTTCTGTTCATCAAGATGGTTGAGTATGCAGATATGCAATTACAATTGGATACCTTTCAGCGGGCCAACAAGGAGCTGATGTGAGAGTGAGCTGCCCTCATTATTCAAGTAGATGATGCCAACCTACAAGCGCATGACACTGGATGGCAGCACACAAGAATGCAAAGCACAGTGGAGAATGTTCTCTCATGGCTTAAGGCAATTTAGTGTAAACTGGACTCTGAGCAAGAATTTAACCGCAAATTTCAATATCAGTATGAAGTTCTTCAACAGGAGGTGCAAAATGGCCAGTGTTGGTGTTACTCAGTTAAAGCTGAGTGATTAAATTGATAAACATTTTTCTGAAAAAGCTAGGACAGGGGGAAAGGTGCAGTCAGCAGCAAGTCAGGAGAGAAATGCTACAGATCAGCCAGTGAGTATCCCTTGGGGGTTGCGGCAGTCCCTCCTCACAACCCAACTTCCTCCAAGTCTACTTTGGCAGATTCGCATCCATCCATGCAATTTTACACTAGTTCTCAAGGAATTGTTTCCTCCAGTCGTTTGGAACCTATTTTGGCTGTTCCTCGCGACTGGAGCCTAGAGTGAGGTAAATTTGTTTAGATCAAGAAGTTACCACCCTTCAGTCATGATGGGAACATGCATGGGTATTTTAAACAATTCAAATTCTCTGTGAAAAGTGCCTTGAATTGGAAAAAAGAAAAACTGTTTTTGTCCGCTTTAGATGTGGAAAGCGCCAATAAGGTCACCTGTTACCTCCAAAATAGTTCCATATCCTATAAAGAGGTAAAAGAGACTGTGCTCCAATTGTTTTGGGCGCAGCTAAGATGGCACAGAAGAAGGCTGACTTTCTGACCATACAGTTCAACAAGAACGAGCCCCTGGTGGAGTTTGCATAGTGATTCATGGATGAAGCTCATGTGTTGGTAGGAGCCAATATTTTATCTGCTGAGGATGTAGGCATAGTGATGATGGCGGCAGTCAAACCCTACTGTGAACTTCATAATGCTATGTCTCATGTATTGGATGAAGACGCAGGACTTGTTCGAATCTGAACACTTTATGTCATCTTTCCACCATATTCAGTGCTCCCAATGTGGAGCGGAAGGCCCCTGCTACCACTGCGGCATACTCCTCAGGATATGGTCAGCAACAACCCAGTCATATGCCATTGTGAATATTTGTCCACCTTATATGTCAGCAGATCCTTTTCACCCTCCTTACACTCGCCATCCCATCTATGGCCAAATTTCAATTCTTTAGTTAACTTTTGCCCCGGACCTTCAGGCGCAAACTGTAGAAGTGAGGCATTTATGAATGCTTGTTTTTAATGTGGACGGAAAGGGCATTATGCGGCTAATTGCCCAGGCAACCAGCAGGTGTATGTGGTGCCATCTGGTATGATTGAGCAGGGAAAAGCTCGAGTGGAGTAGATATGGGAAACTCTACCTCCGCTAATTTCAAATTAATTGTCCCTAATGATTCCCAAGGGTCTCTTTGCATTGGGCTCACACCCAGCCTGATACTTATTATATCAACAACTTCTGATGGATACCTTAGCCATTATTCAAGAGAGCGACTACTCCCCTTCAGACTCTGAGTTCTGCCAAGATGTGCAGAAGTTTTATGCATGGCAGATCCTGGAACAAAACGGCTTAAGTAACGTGGGACCCTCAACGGATTTCATCTCCCTAGTGGGGGTTAACGTATCCATCCCAGTAGAAAAGATCTCTCAGGAGTATCCTCATGTCAGTATGGGTATATCCTCTTTCCTTGATTAAAAACCCCTGGACATTCGCATAATAAACACCAATGATTTTTCTTATTTGGAGTGTAACTACTGTGATATTTTTGTTCAGAAAACAAAAATCTGAGCTATTATAGATACTGGTGCCTCAGTTAATATAATTTCTATCAAGCTCGTGGCCAAGATTCCTTTAAAGCCTGATGTGGATCACAGAGCAGTGTCTGGGACTGTGGGGGTACAGAGCACTGTGCTCAAAGGAGCTTACGGCATGTTACCTTTGCGATTTGGTTTAGTTAGGACTTCTGATTTAGCGGTGGTTTTGCCAAATAATAACTATAATATGCTGGTTGGTTCTGAGTTCATGAAGCGATTGAAAGCCATGGTTGATTTAGCATAAGAAACCTTTAGTATCTTGGGACAACATATTCCCATTTACTTTACCTCTAGCAGAATCCAAAAGGATCCATTCCGCTCTAGTCAGATCAATTTGGCATATAGTGACAGGGTGATTCTAGTCCAATATTGGTGAATGAAGCAGAGGACCAGAGCCCTTCCCAACAAGATCTACAAGAGCAAAGGTATTCCGCTGAGAGTGGTGAGCACTTTGAACATACCTTCTGGGCATCAGGTCATAATAGGGAATGAGCTCAAGATAGACGTCCCTGAAGGTCTATACAGGGAAATTATGGGGCCCTACCAGCAATTGCAGCTTGAACCCCATACTTCTCCAGGGCTACTATGGCCAGGAAGTGGGGTAGTGAAGGTATTGCTAGAAAACCTACAGAAGGAGTCAATGATGATCCAAAGGCACCAAGTGGTGGCTTATCTACATTTGACCTCTATTGATGAGGTTCACCATGTTCATGTCTTTGGATTGTGGGCGGTCCTTAGCCTACTAGCAAATCCATCATCTGGCATAATGGCAGTAATTCTGCTGGAAGCTCTAACCAGATTGTCTGAGGAACAGAAAGATATGGTGATATTTTTATTAAAAAATACTAAGATATTTTTGCCTCTGATGACCACGATTTGGGGTGCGCCTGAGGGGTGGTGCATTGGCTAGATACGGGAAATCATTCTCCTATTAGATCACGGCCTATTCAGTGCTAAAGGTGGCGGAAGAGGTTGTCTACAATGAGGTAGATAAATTGATCGAATAAGGGATGTTGGACCTGTCTAAGAGTCCATGGGCATCGTTGGTGCTTATTGTTAAAAAAGATGGCACCAACCAGGTGGTCATTGACTATCAAAGCTCAATAACATTACAAAGAAAGATTCATAACCCCTTCCACCGATTGACAACGTGTTAGATCAACTTGGGGGGGCTGATTATTTTTCTACCAAGGATTTGATATCAGGGTACTGGCAGATCAAATTGCCAGCAGCGGAATGCAAGAAATGCACTATAATCACTTTAAAGGGGTTATTCCAGCCTTCACATATGCCCCAAGGTTTTGTGCAACGCCCTGGCTACGTTCCAGCATGCTATAAAACAATTTTAGGTAATTTGAAGCTGCCATGTGTTTTAGTTTACCATGATGATATCAATGTGTTCTTGAAAATGTTCACAGAGTATCGTGAACGCCTAGAACAAGTGTTCTGCCAACTTGCTTATTCTAATATCAAGATTAAGCCTTGTAAGTGTCATTTTTAAAAAGCAACTGAAATACCTTAGTTTTTGTTGTTTTTAAAAGGGCTTAAACTACATCCAGCAAAGGTGGAAGCTATAAGCAAGATGACCTGACCAGGTAATAAATGAGATATTTAAGTGTTTTTGGGGGATGGTTGGGTACTATGGGCAGTTTATTCCTAACTTCAGTTGTATTGGGGCACCGCTCTTCAAGTTTTTGAAGAAAAATGCCACTTTTGACTGGATGAAACGATGCCAAAGCGCTTTTGATGTCTTACAAACCACATTGGCAAGTGCACCCATATGTAATATCCCAAACTTTGACAAACAATTCATAATACAGATGGATGCATCACTTTCCTCCATTGGGGCATTATTATCTCAGAAGGATGATGATGCTAGGAGCACTCCATCACGTTTTTTAGCCAAATCTTAAACTGCCATGAACAAAATTACACCGTGACTGAGTGAGAGCGTTTAGCGGTGATTTATACAATTAAACAAATTTTGAGTATACCTCCATGAGGTGAAATTCCAAGTGGTATAGATCATGACTCCTTGCGCTGGCTGCAAAATCTCAATGAACCTGAAGGACAGCTTATACAATGGGCGTTGAAGCTCCAAGCATATGATTTTGAAATTGTACACCAGCTGGGAGTGAAACGTCAAAATGTGGATTACCTTTCACAGCTACCAAAGGTCACTATTATGGCAGATTTTGATGAAATTATGTATGAGAAGATGATGGCAATTAAATACCACAATGAACTGCCTCAAGTGATCAAAGTATTAGATGGGCTTAGACAGGATACCTTCCTATGTGATGAGGAACTATATAAGCGGATTGGGGAATTAATGCTGATTTTTCTAAACGTTCCACTAGACCAGCAATTATCATGGATACACATCAGGTGATAGGTCATGGTGGGTTGTGGAAAACGTTGAAGTTTTTGAAACTTCGCCACTATTGGGAGAGCATGCATTATGACGTGCTTGAAATGGTTAGCTGTTGCCATCAATGCCAAGTAAAGAAACCTTTCCACAAGAAGGCCACATACCAGCTGGTTAAGCCCAATTTTGCATGACATACTGTTTCTCTGTATGTGGTAGGGCCTTTGCCAACTGGTGCAAACCATTTAAAGTACATAATCGTAGCAATCGATCATATGATAGGATGGGTGGAAGCCCAGTCAATTAATGATTTGGAGGCGGTCACCACCGCCAATCTTATTATGGAGTGTGTCATACAGCAACATGGCTGTCTGCAGTTCATCTTGATGTACAATGGAACTAATTTTACTTCACATATCCTTCCCAAATTGAACGAATTGATGGCAATCCACAGGGTCTTGACTACATCCTATCATCTGAAATTCAATGGAATGGTGAAACGGCTCAATGGAACATTGATGAACATACTCTATAAGCTTGTGAAAGATTGACCCTTGTAATGGAGTGCCCTTCTACCCACGGCTGTCTGCATATAATATCAGCTACCATTCATCCAATGGCAAGATTCCTTTCCAAATGCTTTATGGTAGACATCCAGCTTTACCTGCCCTGCTTTACTTGTGTGTGGAGGATACTGGTGGCGTTGAACTGCAGCGTACTTGATGAATCTGACAGGGACACTGATTAAACTACAAACGGAAGGATATTTCACCATATTGGCTAATAAGATTCATGATCAGGCGGCTGACCAGAATATACATAGCAGACTCCTGCAGTTCACTGTAGGTGATCATGTCTTGTTCCATGACCAGCATGGATTTGGATAAAAAAGCTCTCTAAAATCTGGACTGGGCCTTTTGAAATAATTGAGAAGACTGGTATTGATTCCTACACCTTTAAGGAACCCGCAGGTGGTCAGATTATTAGCTGAGTACATGTAAAGTTCCTTTGAGCATATATGCAATAGGAGCTTATCATCCAATTAAGGGGGGGTAATGTCAAGAAGTTGATATGACTGGATGATAAGCTATACATTCTGGCGGATTAAAAATTAGAGTTGAGGTGAGCCTCAAGATTGAATGGAAAGCTATATTGATATGAAGCGAATTGATCAAAGTAGCAATAGTTTATCAAATTGAGGGAATTATGAAAAAACCTTGAGATAGATGAAAACTCCTAAAAGGGAATGAATAGGAGATTACTAAGCAGAGGATGGATTTGACTTGGAATACTGAGATAAGAGTTGAGCAGAAGAATGAGAGGGGGAGGTTTTAGTAGTCCGCAGATAAGTTCTGCGTTTATTATATTATAATAAAAAGGGTCAGTTGGGGTGATTGATTCATATATTATATTCATCAGTTTCTATTAAGCGTTGGCGATCTGCATATCATATAATTCAGTTGCTCAGTGGCTATTACCCTGTTCAAACCAGCTTGGCGGAATCAACCTGTTATGCCGAGAAGTTAACATAGTTTTTTTTATATGACCATCTAAATATTCTTGATCATATAGGCATCATTCACCGACTTAGTGAAAATTTTGAATGGACCCAAATTATAAGGCATCCAACTTGTTTTTTCTCTTAAATCATGGGTGTCACAATAGGCTACCCTATCTTCCACGTGGTATTCTTTCAGCACTAACTAATTCTTGCCATCCATTTTCTTTGCATTGATTTTCTCTTTAGCTCATATTAAATGCCTGAGATTGTAACTCAATCATGATATTGGCCAGATGGGATAGATATTGATCAGCAAACCTCCCCAAAGCTGGCTCAATAGCTGAATAAAAGATTTAGGCAATGCAGCCCTTCACCCATATTGAAGTTCAAACGGCGTTTTCCCTGTCACTAAATGGTAACCTAAATTGTAAGAAAGGTGACTGAACTCAGATATGCTCCCCAATCAGAAATTTTACCTTTAACCAATTTTCAAGGTGTTGTGGCTAGAGTTGCATTTAATCTCTCCAACAACCCATTTGTTTCTTGGTGGTAGGGAAAGGACACAACTATTCATATCTCAATTAGTTTGTTTAGCATGGGAATCAAGTAAGACGTAGTCCACTTATCACTTAGTATGACTTGAGGGAATCCATTCTGATAGACCACTTGGTCTAATATATACTTTGCAATGCTCATTGCATCCACTCTGCTCAGGACTTTCATTTTTGACCCATCTGGTTAGATGATCTATTGTGAAAATCATGTATTTTACGCCCTCAGTATTGACACCTAATAGTCCCATAAAGTCTATGGACATTGTGTGACATGCAAAACTAGGGCGCACTAGCCTATATCCCACAACATTTTTGTGTGTCTTATGTAGTTGGCACTCCACACAGCAGGCTAGATAGTCCGCGATATCATATCTAATTTATTCCCAGTAGTAAAACTGGCAAATATGATTCACAGTCTTCTTTAGGCCACCATGGCTGATGACTTTATAAGCAGCTCAGATGATTTCCACGAGTTCTGACAATTAAGGAAATATAAATTGTTTTCACTTGATTGTTTTATATAATTGATCATTTTAATATAGTGTTCTCATTTACTTTTCTTAGTGCACCTTTAATTTCTTGGGGTTCATCCCCAATATCACCTTTGATCATCCACTATAATAACTCAACATCCTGATGATATATGTCCTAAACAACTGGTAATTGTGACAGTCTTTCAGCATTATGATACGCCGCTCCTGTTTTGTGGTAATTTTAAAGTCATATGCTTGCAGCTTTAAAGCCCAGCGTGCAAGTCGCCCTCTTGTTCCCTCATGTTGTGACGCCAGTACAGGGATAAGTTATTAGTTATGACCTTGAAGTGCATCTCATGTATGTAGAATCAAAATTGTTTTCATGAGAGGATTACCGCCAGGCACTCTTGCTCTGTAACAGTATAGTTTCTTTCAGCTGGCAACAGGGTTCTTATCATATAGGCTACAGGATGATCTTCCCCGTTGCCATACACTTGACTTAAAACTGGCACCAATCGTCATTAATGAGGCATCTGTTTAGTTATAAAATCCCAATTAAAATTCAGGTACTTTAACACTAGGCTACCCATGAGATAGTTTTGGAGCTTATCAAAAAATTTCTGGGTCTTTTCGTTCCACACAAATTCCTTTTTTTGGATTCTTAGTAGGTGGAATAAGGACTTGGCTTCAGAAAAATATATAATGAGTTGGCGAAAGTACATGACCATCCCCAGAAAGACTTGAATATCTCGTTAAGATTCACAACTGTTTTACTAATTCTACTTTCATTGGGTGAAGCTATAATAGATCAGAGTTTATTACAAACCCTAAGTATTCTCTCCTTCTTAAAGAAATGGCATTTTCTCAGCTTAATTTTAGGTTTCTCATTTCCAACTGCTTAAATACTTCCTCAAAATGCTCTAAGAGGATTAGATGTTCTGCTAAAGATGTTGATATTGTATAAATATAATGGCATTCAGGATAGCTCCAAATCACTAATTATTGAATCCATAGCCTAATGAAATGTCACCGGCACATTGCATAATTCTTGGGGCATTCTGGTCAGCTGATACAACCCTTACATGGTAATTATTTCACATTTTTTCTGATCTTCCTTTGGCAAATCAAAAACAATAGACTGAAATCAGGTCTGTAGCCAAAAATTACTTTGCTTTCCCCAAGAAATCAAGCATATTATTGATTCATGGCAGTGGATAGGAGTCTTTCTTATTAATTTTATTAAATTGGCAATAATTGATCAATACTTGATTTGATCTGTCCTTCTTTTTCACCAGAAGAATCAGACTCTCCCATGGGCTCGATAATGAGATGAGGAGCCCATGCTCTACAAGCTTACTGATCTATTCTCTGAACTCAGCTTCAGCAGCTCTTGATCTATGGACAGGTCTCATCCTTATTGGCAGGTATTCTGCAGTGTTAACTTTGTGGATGACATTTATTGCATATCAGAAGTTGTGGTTATTTTGAGCAAATATCTCCCAATTTTTTAATAGAACACATTTTTTGTAAATTTTTGGATAAATCAGCCAGCTGCTCATAATTTACTAGAAAGTTGACAATTTTGGCAGTTTCAACCAGCAATCCCAATTTGGTTAGTGACCCAAAATTGTGAAATATACTAAAGTTCCGCCATTGGGTGTTGGACAATTACCTGTCCAATATTGTAATAAGAGTGTTTCAATTATAAATTAGGTTAATTAAGCCAAAAAAACCCTGTTCAATCCTTGGTGGAACCCCTTGGATTAGGGTAATTTGTTTAAACCCATTCCTCAGCCAAAAAGTCCAATTACTAACAGTAAGGTTGTGTCAAACCCATAGTGGAATATGGGAAGTTGTGCCAAGGTTCCTCCCCAGCCCCTCTACAGCTCATCTCAAACACCTAAGTGGAGACCACCCCCTTTTATAGGCTTGGAGGGGGTCCCACAAGGTGCAACTATTTTCTCCCATGATGATTGGCTCAAATACATTAAAACCTTTCCTCACGGACTTGTCCTACCTATTAATGACCCTCCATAAGCGGTTCTGTCAAAGCGAGGCAAGTTTTGAGAGCTATGATAGGTTGAACACTCATATTTCCTAATTAGGCTCAAAGTTTATAATAAATTTATGGCCATTTTGCTTCAAGCCTTGAGTTGCTTTAATATTAAGCAGCAAGATAGTAATAGGGTACGCTTTTTACCCTATTGTTGCCCCTAATAAACTTATCATAAAAATTTTACCTGTTAAGTATTTAGTAAAGATTTCACATATAAATTTAAGTACTATAAAATTCCCTGTAAAATTTATTCCAGCAGCCACGGGTAATATTTCTCCTGCAAACTATTGTTTTAACTCAGGCACAAAAATACACCAGCAAGCATACCAAAAGCCTGAATTCCAACAAGTTGTTACTATAGGGGTACCTTTACATCACAATCTTAAAAAATTGGATAGAATTTAAGTGAGTACCCCATCTTCCCTTTCCACGGAAAATGAAACAAGGATAGTTGCCCTTATACTGCAACTAGCCAGCACGCTGTGCCGCCTAAATAACCTCAAAAAGCGCCCCTTTCTACTTTGAATATATCTATCTCTTTTAAACCCTCCTTTAAAGATAAATTCACCCCGGGGAGGTTAACATTGCCTCATATACTTATGTCTATGAATCTGCCATGAAAGGCATGACTGGCCGACAAAAAGTCAAGCACATCCTCCCTTGCTTGAGTTGCATGGCTCAAGAGGTGATGGTCCCTCATATGGACACTCTGAGTACATGGGCCAAAGTTAAGGACGCGCTGACTGCTGAATTTGGCTCAACGCAAAGCTTGAAGAGGAATAAACAGGCCTTTATGTGACTCAGCATGAAAAAAGGGAGAATTGCTCACCACCTTTGTTATTTGATTTTATGGTGAAGCTCAGCCTCTGGTACTTTCTAATATGTTATCACTTGATGATGCCCTCGCTGCCATTCTAACTGGCTTAGCTTTACATTCTTCCATAGCACGGCACCTTGTCTCTGTTAAATGCCAGATCCATACCATCTGGGATATCAAGTAGGCGCTGCTAGAGGTTGCAGATATCTATGACGATGAGGCTATTTTAGGAGTTGAGTCTAAATCCACAAATCGTCTCCATTGAGGGATTCTCAATCATAGTAATGCAAAAGTAGTCCATAATGATTCCTATGGCCCCACCTGTGTTAGCTACTACCCCAAGACTAGCATCTGAAGTGCATCTCAAACCTGATCTCCCTCCGCCCTGCAATCCTGAGGGTACTAAGCCAGTGAGCCAGTGTGCGCTACCATAAGTGGGGCCACGCTCCCTGCCACTAACTGGTGGCAAAGTTCATCATTTGCAAGCTATTGAGTTTCTACTCAGCCTCAAGATGTCCGTGGAGAGGTCTCTTGTAGCAGCCTAAAAGGCTACTTTTAAGCCAAAACCTCTCCCTCCGGTGCCAGTCGCTCCCATCAACCATGGGCTCAAGGACAAGGCTGCTCAAACTAAGCTGCCTGATCCCCCAATGATCATAGCCGTGGATGGCCCTAAAGCTAGCAAAGTTATGGCTTCTACCTCCAGCCCTTCTAGCGTCCACCTAATGTGTGTGGACAACCCTTTAAATGATAAGTCTGAAGGGGGTTATAATTATATCAGCTATTATATCCTAGGAGCCCTTGCTGAAGTAAGTATACCAGATAGGCTGAACCCTGAAGGAGTAGAGAAATTCCTGATCCTTCAAGAAACCTACCTTAATCAAGTGCTGGGGTGCCCTGAGGTTATTGATATCACTAGAAATGCTGACCAGGTTATTGCTTCGATGATCTAACCCATTCATCAAGTTCACACCCTAAAGTCCATTAAAGATAGCAATCCTGATACGGCTAAAAAGCTTGCCTCTACTCTCCGTCTTAAAAAAGTATTAACTCCCCCTAACTTTGGTGGGACCATAACTAAGGTAGAGGTCGTTATTCATAAGCTCCAGGTTAGGGCTATATTGGACACTGGATCTCCTGTGAACGTTTTTTCTTCTAAGCTAATCAAGAAGATTAAGCTGTCTCCTGATCTAGAGTATATGCAAGAGTTTGGAACAGGGGGTCCCAACAACAACGTGCTATTTGGGCCTACTCATCCTTGCCTATTCAGATGGAAAGCACATCTTATCCGCCCCTGCCATGGCCTTGGACAATAACGCTTATGACATGCTTATTGGCACGCAGTTTATGGTTTAGTATGACGATATAATCAATATGAAATAGGGTTACCTCTCCCTGCTCAATTATTAAGTCCCCCTGGTCTTTACCAATGATGAACTCAATAAAATGGAATACTCCTGCTTAGTTGAGTACCCTTCCTCATCCTTATCTTTGTTCTACATGACCTCTGGACGCAACACAAAAAATTGCCCAATTTGGTGGACGCTTCAGAGGGTATTCCCTTTTATGCTTCAGAGAAAACAGTAATCAAGGCTGGTAAACAACGGGTGGTTGCTACCAACATTACACTACAGATCCCCCAATCCTGTCTGATGCACATAACTAGCATTGATGGAGTGAGCTTTTTAGAACCACGGGTGTTGCTAGGTATACTAGACCCCGCCTATCAACAATCTATCAGTATCCTCTTGGGGAACCTTAACAATAAACCCATCATTATAAAAAACATCAAGAGATAGCAAGGTCTGCTAATTCACCTCAATAATATTGACAGGGTCCACTTTATTGGTTCAATGTTGAATATGTGTTTACCCACTGACCAGTTGGTGTGTACTTTGCCTAACGTCCAAATTGGCGTCTCCTCTCTTGTTGATCAAAAAGAAGAATGGAGGTCATTGGGTAGTGGTGGACTACTGCAAACTGAATAGCCTCACTAAGAAATACAGCTATCCTATCCCCCGCATAGATGATGCCCTTGCACAACTCTCCGGCTCAAAATTCTTCTCAGCCATGGATTTGGCCAGCGGATACTGGCAAATGGACCTTTCTCTCCAAGATCAAAAGAAATGTGCTCTCATTTGTAGTGAAGGCTTATTCCAGCCTACCCGCCTAACCCCAAGAGCTGTGCAATGCGCTGACATCCTTCCAACGTTCAATGGACCACTTTCTGTGAGACCTCAAGCTAAGCTGTGTGATTGTCTACCTTGATGACATCACATTATTTTCTGCAACGTTCACTGATAATCTCGCTCATTTAAGAAGTCTTTCAAAGCCTGCGGGCATCTAACATCAAGTTGAAAGCATCAAAATGCACATTCTTCCAAAAGAAGCTAGATTTTCTTGGACATGCAATTTCTCAAGAAGGGTTTCAGCCTTTACATGATAAGGTTGTAGCTATCAATAAAATTCTTGCCATTAAGAACCTCTATGACATCCAGGTATTTCTGGGTATGATAGGTACTTCCATCAGTTCATCACCAAGTTTGCCCAGCTCAGTGAGCCTCTTGTCCAACTATTGGCTAAGAACAACCTTTTTATTGAGGTACAGAACAAGCGTCCGCATTTTAGACGTTAAAAGATTGCTTCAGCAACGCCCTATCCTACGCCACCCCAACTACAGTTTATCCTTCATATTGTAACCTGATGCCTCAGACTATGCCGTTGGAGCCATCCTGGCCCAATTGTACAGTAATGGTGTAGATCATCCGGTCTCCTACTTCAGAAAGATGTTGTCTTAAGATGAACATAACTACAGTGTCACTGAAAAGGAGTGCCTTGCGGTCCTACTTACTGTTAAACATTACTGCCTTTTCCTATATGACACTTCCTTCACTGTGGTTACTGACAATGCCTCCTTAAAATGTCTACAAAACACTAAAGATCCCTTGGGCGGTTGGTACGTTGGGCTTTGAAGATCCAGCACTATGATATGACCATTTAGCGCCGAGCTGGGATGCATCACATGAAGGTTGATGGGTTGACGCAGCTACCTGTCCTTCACTTAGACAATAGTGAAGCGGAGAGGTTACATGACCTCTTCATGACTCCAAATGCATGGGCTGATGAGGATAATTCTGTACAGAAGATGCTAGCTCAGCACTCCTGAAATACAAAGGTGGATAGTGGGAAGCTATACAAAAAACTAGGGGAAAACTGGTTGCTCTATCTCCGGCCATCAGAGCGAGTATATATCATCTTAGAGTCCCATTCTATTCTAGGGCATAGCGGGGTACAAAAAACTTATGAGTGGGTAAAAGAGCGCTACCACCGGGAGGGAATCATGTAGACCATAACTGAAGTCCTGGATGCCTGTCTGACTTGCAAGAAGCAATCCAGATATAAGCCCAGGTATCAGTACCAACCGATTACTCCTCAATAACCCTTCCACACAATAAGTTTCGATGTGGTTGGTCCCCTACCCCAGACTACTGGGGGAAACTGATATATCTTTGTAGGTATAGATCATTTTACAAAATTGGTTGAAGCCGTGGCTCTCCCTGCTCAAACTGCCAAGGCTATAGCCACTTTCCTCCATCAGTATATTTTTGTGCGCCATAGTTGCCCCAGGTACTGCTCTGTGACAAAGGGAAAACTTTACTTCAAAATTGTTGAAGATCCTTGCTACCTCCATGAGAGCGCAACAGCTCTTCTCAGCCCCATATAACCCATCTCTTAATGGTACCGTGGAAAGAGCTAATGGAACCCTGGTCTCTATACTACAGAAAATGGCTAATTCAAAACCTCTTCACTGGGATATGTACTTACCAAGTGCTCTCATGGCCTACTGTATCAGTTATTATTGAATCCTCAAAATGTCACCCTTTTGCATGCTGTATGGACGAGAACCTGGAGTTTCAGCTTTATTAGCCAAAGATATCTTATCTGCTAAAGATGATCCTGAGCATGCCATAGAGTAGTAGGCCCAGCACATCATTCAAAGCAGAGGCTATGACCAATTTGGATAAAACTGTCACAAAGGAAAGCTAAGCCATTAATGAGCTCTGGCCCCCTCTTCCTTCCTTCCAAGTATCTGATTTGGTGCTGTATTACCACAACTGGATCACTCTAAGGAGTGAGAAGCTCAGGTCTATTTGGGAAGGACCTTTTAAAGTTACTTATAAGCAAGGGGGTGAGTACTCCATCAATTCCCTTGCTAATGGAGTTACTATCAAACGTGTCCATGGCTGGTTCTTTCGCCCTTGTTCTCCCCCTAACACTCTTGAAAGGTTTACTGTCAGATAATTACCTGTCCATATTGTATTAAAAGTGTTTCAGTTGTAAATAAGGATAATATCAGCCAAAAAACCCTGGTCAATTCTTGATGGAACCCCTTGAATTGGGGTAATTTGTTTAAGCCCACTCCTCAGTTAAAAAGTCCGATTACCAACAGTAGGGTTGTGTCAAGCCCACAGTGGAATATGTGAAGTTGTGCCAAGGTTCCTCCCCAGCCCCTCTAAAAATCAGCTCAAACACCTAATTGGAGACCACCCTCTTTTATAGGCTTGGAGGGGGTCCCACGAGGTGCAACTATTTTCTCCTATGGTGATTAAATCAAATATATTAAAACCTTACCTCACGGACTTGTCCTACCTACTATCAACCCTTCATTGGACATTCCATCAAAGTGAGATGAGCTTTGAGAGCTGCAATAGGTCAAACATCCATATTTCCTAATTATCCAAAGTTTATAGTGAATTTCATGCCCATCTCACTTTGAGCCTTGAGTTTATTTAAATACTAAGCAGCAAGATTGTAATAGGGTTTACTTTTTACCATATCACTGCCCATAATAAACTTATCATAAAAATTTTACCTATTAAGTATTTAGTAAAGATTTCACATATAAATTTAAGTGCTATAAAATCCACTGTAAAATTTATTCCAGTAGTCAAGAGTAAATTTTCTCCTGTGAACTATTGTTATAATTAAGTCATAAAAATGCACCAGCAAGCATACCAACAACCTGAATTCCAGAAGTGGGATCAGATGCAAAAAGCAATAATTTGGTTCTTTTCAACTTTCATCAGTTTCTCTTCCAGATTGGCTAGGAGTACTCTTATTTATCTGTGACCAGGCATAATTTTCTTGGCGCCACCCATGGCTTAATACTCAATTTTCTCTATGGTCTGACAATTTCTCAATATAGCTGTTTTGGGAGTTTGATCATTAGCCCTGTTTAACTATAATTTGAGTTTCTGGCGGAATAGTGTTCATTGTAAATGTCCTTAAAGGTATTCCACAATTCAAAATAACTCTCATTAGCATTGCTTTCCTTTTCCATAAAACTAATTTATATTGAACTAGCAGAGTTGCCCAGTGTTGCTTGGGTTTTAATTCTTATCAGCTTTTTTGAACTGATTAATTTAGGTTCTATATTATAGATAACACAAAATTGCTTGCTCACTACCATTGAACATATCAGTTTGTTTAATCACCAACCAATTACTCAATATAGTTGAACTTATCAAATCAATTATAAACCAAAAATCACTTAGCTAAACCCTAATAGATTTATCAAATTACTCTAATACCATCAAACTACTTGAAAAAGACAAAGGACCTATTAGATCAACCAAAACCCATCAACCAACATCGATGAATCCCCCCTCAGGTTTGGACCATCTAGTACTAAATAAAAAACCCATCAACCACTTGGCTAAAACTAATTGAATGTAAGAAACAACCAAATTCCACTAAAACCTCTGTCAAAATAAAATTAAGCGTTATCAATTCAACCATAATTTACCAGCACTTGGATAGATCTAATTTAAATATTAAATCAATAATTTACCACCACCCCTTACTTAAAAACTATTAGATTTATCAAATTAACCAAAAAGCTCCAATCACTCAGCTAATTAAAAATAGACTTTTGGATCAATCAAGTACCACCAAACTGCTAGCCAAAACATCTTTATAATAAAAAACATTATGTGTATAAATGTGGCATATCATCTTTAAACTACTGAATCATATTCAACCTAACTTAGATTATATATCTTATAAACCAGGGGAAACAACTTAAACAGGTATTTTAAAGTCTTAATCAGAAAAACAAAAAAATATCACTTTTGAAAATTGAGTGGATGATATATAGTTAAGCTAACATATCCTTTTAGGTAGAATACAATTATAAATGTGCTGGCGTTGCTTACCAATACCCCAAACTGAGATAGCAGATAGCAAGGCAGTCCATGGAGCTCCTGGCCTATCAGAGCACTGTGTGTGGAGGTTTTCCAGGTTTTATCCTCTTTTCCCATTAATTTGATTCCCCATTAATTGGTGCAGTATCACCCCTAGGTCAGCTCACATCAAATAAATTTTGTGACTATATATAATGGATTTTGTTATATCTGTCTGTCTGTGCTTTATAGAGTCCAAAACTGTTTGACCAATTGTGATGAAATTTTGGTGAGTTGTGTGCATGACCAAGAAGGTTTATGAATTTTAAAAATTATTAGTTTTAAAATAAAATAAAAAGATTTATATAAAAAAGTGAAAATCTTATATATACTTTGATGGTATTCACTATTATGTTACAGCTGAGCAGTATAAATTTGTTTGATTTAATATTTTGTATGATTTTCTTAAGTAATTAGTGGTTATTTGGCTAATTAGCAAGTTAATATAAATCAAAGCTTTAATTAAAAACCTAATTTGATTTTAAAATACCTCCTCTAGAATTTTTGGCTTTTTTTTCTCTCTCACATACATCATTTTATTAGACTTAAAAAGTGAACTGAACAAGAATTGAGAGAGCAACCAACTGCCAGTGCGCACTGCAATTATAGAGCAGTGAACCATGGCCAGCCACCCAAGCGTAGGGAAGTCAATCCACCCATCTGTGCGCAGCACATAGAAATGGATGACTTGCCTGCGCCAATATTAAACAACAATAATAATATGAAGGATGCTATGATGGATGTACCATCTAACAAACTTCCCGCTGGCCCAAGCCCCCAAATGACTAAAAATGGGGAAGAGCAAAACAACCCAGTACATCAAGTAACAATTTGGCAACACAAACACGTCAAAGGGTCACAGTGCCCTTGCAACTAATGCAGATAGTGGGGTCAACTCCCTAGGATTGGTGACTGCCAACAACCAGATGACAAGAGACACCTTTGGGAAGTGAGGCCCAATACTGAGAACAGCGGTGTCAGGTATATTCCCCACTGAACCTCAACCAGTAGAGGGGATTGGGGCCTCACAGAGTGAGAAATTTTTGTGAAAATAACAAATAACCTGGAAAAAGTATTGGTTGGGTCCGAAACTGACTTGAATTTGATTGACAAAAATCAACAGCTCAAGCCAGCAGAGAAAAGCCATAAAAAGTTTTCTGCCAACATGGAAAAACTTTCCAAATCTGCTCAGGGTATTCGAGTGAAGAAGAAGTCAGGCACCAGTTCTGACAAGGCACAGTCAGGGGGGTGAATGGTCCCCAACCAAAATTGATTCTGCGACATGAGAAAATCATTGGGCATGATCCCCAATACACCATCAGGCGCAATCCCAACTAATTATGTCAAAAGGGGTTCTAGTTCAACCAAGAATTGACAGCCAATCCTGAATGGACAATTAGGAACAAACCCCAACAATTATAAGCCATCAGAGGGGATTATATTAGCATAGAGCCAATCGCTGAACCAATACAAACCATTGGGGACCAACCCGATAGGGGTGAAGCTATATTGGGGACCAAATCTGAGGGATTGGACACTCAGGAAAATTTGGCTAAAAAACTAAAAGTACTTTCAGAAGGGGCTGAAACACCAACAGTGATCAAGTTAGTGGCCAGGGCCCCAGTAAAATATACCCCAATCCAGTCAGATATGTTGGCGCGCTGAGGCATGTCCACCCATGAGGGTCAAACAATGGGAGGCCCTCCAGTTCCCATACTCTACAGCGACTCAGTAGGTCTCCAAAGGTATCAAACCAGCCATCACAGCTATGTGGTGAGACCACAAGTTTTCTACCAGAGCAGCCAAACACTGGCTCAACACCCAAATCTCAATCAACATGGTGGTACTATTCAAAGCGTCATGAGTTCAGACTGAAGACGCCCTGGAATGGATGAAAATCCCCATGGAGAACAAAGTGATTGAGGCCACAAACTGCGAAGATTTAAAACTGGCAGACGCGAAGGCCTGGATGGAGGCTGGCATTGACCTTTTAAATGCAAAGGAGTATAACAAGGCAGGCATTACAGCACAATACGCCCAAGCTGTTGGGAGTTCAGGCCTCAACCCAACAGATTTAGCTGATTATGCAAAACAATTCATGAACACTTTGACTGCCCTCAAATGGGCCCAACACACCATTCCAGTTGACACAGCACTGGAATGGTATGATACCACGTTCTCCCCAGAGGAGGCACTACCATGGATCACGGCCAGGTTTAAGGCCACTGAGGCCTTACACTGGTCGTACACCAGAATTCCACCAGCCACTGCATCAGACCTGATGAAAGTGGGCTGGACAAAGGAAAAAGCGGTGGAGTGGGGACCTTTCCAGGATTGGTCGCTGGAAGAGGCCATCAACTGGTTTACCAATGGATTCACACCAATGGAAATGGTATACTGGTTCCAAGCGGGGGCCAGTATGGACCTAGTGCACAAATGGGTGGAGCTGAGGGGTGACTAAACCAATTCACAAAACCCTTAGAGGCTGACCATTCCTGATCAAAAAGCGGAAAATCTGGCATGATGCCACAACAATCGCTGAAGATGCAGACTGGGACGCAGCGTGGTTCACCCCTGAATCAGCCCAATCATGGATGGAACATGAGATTTCACCACAGGCGGCAACAGCGATGAAAGGGGTCACAACCCCAGAATTAGGCCGAGAATGGCTCAAAGTGGGGATCCACATTGAAACCATCCGGGATTGGAAGCAATCCTTTCTGGAACCAATGCTAGTGGCCCCATATGCTGCTGAAGGTTTCACCCCCTCCAAAGCATTCCAATGGAGTGAAGTTGGTGTTCCAGCAGCCATGGCATGAGTATTCACAGATGGGGGTTGTAATAGTGTCACAATAAGGGACTGGTGCCAGCATAGCTCAATTTCGCTGGAGGTCCTTCAAAAATACCTCCACCCAACATGCGGCCCAGAATCTGCCCTCAAGTGGTACCAACTGGGGATCTCATTAACAGAAGCCCTAGAGTGGCAGAGCCTCGAGATTAGAGTGCAAATGGCTAAAAGTATCAGCCACCGAGGTATCAGCATTCACCAGATCAAAGCATTCCTCAACCAGGGGTTCAGCTTCAATGAATTGGTAAGCTGGATTTTGAAGGGGAAGACCCTCGCCAAAGTACCCAAACCAAGCGTGAAAACCAAATCCTATAGTGCAGTGGCAGCGCATACCAAAGAGAACACCTGGAATGGAGCAGGGAGCCACATTGAGTACATCCAGCAGTTGATCAGTGGGGACTTTACAGACCGCCAAGCTCCAAAATTGTACCTAAAGGATGCTATCTGAATACACTTGCAGCTAATGGAGGAGGAGGAATGGTCCAACCTGATATGTCAATTTATCAGGAACTTGATGAAGACCTAGCTGGAGGGGACTTCAATCACTACTGGGTACCCAAATGCAGCTATATATATATATTGATCCCATGCAAATTGGACCGCAAGAAACTCCTCGAAATGGCATCAAATATAAGGGGATTTATCTGTGAATGGAGCCGACCAGATAAGCCAACTAAACCACAAGGTGGGTAACCTTCCAGAATCTCCCCACTGATTGTGAATGGGAGTGGGTGCTTAAAGCAATCTGGACCAGATTGTCATATTATGGAGAAGTATGAGAATTTCAGCAAACTGGTGGCAATTACATCGCAAAGTGCCTTCGCCCCCAGACAGTGGAAGCGCTGTATGAACTGGCACCCTGGATGAAGCTGAACAAAATTTCTCTACCCCAATTCATCTGTTTGCCCAGCCTTGACAGAGTAGTATATGATGAACAGGAGGATGCCAAACAAGTGTGCCAGTTCTGTTACAAGACTGGCCACACAATGGCTCAATGCCACCGTTGTAAAGGTAAAAGTACACGGGAATAAAAATATGACCCCATCAGGGGGTCACCAAAGTTGGTACCAAGACTTTCCTCCGCCCAAAAGCCAAAGAATGATCCTGCGCAACCTAATGGAAGTAGCAGATATGAAACGCCAATAACAAGAATTGGACCTGGCACATAGAGAAGTGGCAAAGCGACCTGAAGTGGATGATGAACCGTTTATAAATCCAAACCCTGAATCTTATGCAATGGATGAGGGAACCAACCCCAGACCAACAGAGCAAAGTCCAACCCAAGCGGAATGAATGGTCTGTGAGGAGGAAAGATGGCAGAAGGCGAACCCAAAGAAGTCTCCCAAGCAAGGATGGATGCAGGAAGCCAACAAATCAAAATCAAAGCCTGACAAGCTGAAAGCACATACTAAATTGTATTTGAAGTCATCGACAAATAAACCCAAGGCGACTGGCAAAAATCAGCAGGTGTGACAAAATTGACAAAGTTGGCCAGACAATCACCGACTAAAGAATTGAGTTCTGCCACTAAATTGAACAAAGGGTGGCTAATCCAAATGATGGATGAGGGGGAATCTGCCACTCCGCCAGCAGGGGACAAGGGGCACCTGGACCCAATCATAAAACCATCCCCATTATCCATCGACATGGGGATGGGGATGGCAACTGAATTCCCAGTACACAGGATGCCCAGGAATATAATCCCAGTCCCAACCAACAGACCCCAAAAACTGAATAATACACCCTGCCAACCATTGACAACACCATCATATACCAACCAGACCTCAGTTTTGACTCGATCCATAACCCAGACAACGCTAAACCTCATACCCATGGGTCAGGCAGCTGGAAATGAGGATAGCGACCACAAATGCTCGGGGGATGGTGAGCATACAAATGAGGAGGAGGAAGATGCAAAATTTAAAAACTAATAATAATAAAGACCTGATTTTTATTTCAGAAACACAAGCTGGTAACCAAAAGGAAATGGTGCCAAGCTCAAACTGTGACGCAAAAACCACCTGTGGTCCTGCCAAATAGGCTACCAAGCCCTATTGATGGACCATGTGGCAATCGTCGCAATGGACAATAAAATGGACCTGGAATTCGTGGAAGAAACTCACGCAGGTAGGATCTTGATAGCGACGGCTACAAACAGAGAAACTGGCAGGAACATATGAGTGGTGGCAGTCTACACCCCACTGAAGCTCCACAAAAACCATATTTTTTTGGGAATTCTTAGTGGAAGTGCCATCTGAAGCAATGACCATAATAGCAGGAGACCTTAACTGTTGGATGAATGTGATCTGGGATATGTTCCCAATGAGAGAATTTCCCAACAGTAAGGCAGACAAGATGCTCGATTACCTAGTCAAATTGGGGATTTGCCTTACAATTGACAAAGAGGGCGATGACCCAGCCAACTTAATGTGGTGGGAATATGACGCCGCTGGATCCCCACTGGTGGGATCTTGTTTAGACTACATCCTAGTGTAATCAGATCTCAAGCTGATGACGTCCAACAGTGAGGTTAGCATAAATGCTGAAAGTGACCACATGGTCATCCACATGAATATCGACCTTGATGAATCTCCAAGGAACAGATAGTGGCAACTGGCACCAGCCACGCTGAAGGATGGGGAATGGCGCCGAAAGATTGACGCTGGACTGTATCAACTGTAGCATATCTGGACAACCGCCCAGAGTTGGACCTACTAGAATGATGGACCTGGATCAAAGTGAAAATGAAGCATGATATTATGAAGTTCGAAAAAGCAACCTCCTACAGGCAAACTGCTGCCATGAAGCAACTGAAGTCTAAATTAGAAAGGCTGAGGCTCACCCAGTGGGACAGTGAAGACTGGTGGAGCAAGTACTGAACAACACACAAAAAGTATCGGGCCATAATGATGAAGCAAGACTCAGAGAGACAGACCAATGCGACTTACCAATATCAGAGCCTAGTGGGGAAGATGACCAAAGAGGGCCTGAAGAACCTCAAGGAAATTCAAACCAAGGCTAGGGTACGGGAAGTGGAGACAGCAGAAGGGGAAGTATCAACAGACCCTGAAATAATCAAGCGTGAGGTTGAGCAATTCTATGGTGATCTTTTATGACAAAGAGAAATGAGAAAATCATCAACAAAAACCCTTATTGACCTGGCCAAGCCAGCACTGGGGGCTGTACGCCAGAAGATGTCGCCAAGCTATCCACCAAATCTCTATCAATGAAGTTAGTAGGGCGCTAAAGGAGTCGCCAAGAATGAAAGCACCAGGCCCTGACAATATGTGTGCAGAAATATACAGCATATTCTGAGACCACATCATGCCAGAGCTCAAAGCCCTCTTTAACCACTGTTTAAAAAAATGGCCAGCAAATTCCGGGAGGCCAAGAGACCCAAATCGTACTTTGTATAAAAAGGGCCTCAGATGCCAACTTTAGAACTGGTGCCCAATTGCGCTATCAAACGCTAATTATAAACTGCTCACGAGAATACTATCTAATTAACTTATGGAAATGTCTTTGCGCACGCTCCATAATGCCCAGTACAGCTTTGTCAAAGGCCATAGTATATGGGACAGCATTGGTTCAGTCCAGAGCATACTCCAGGATGTGAGGGGCATCAAACAGGGGTATCATATGTTCCTCAACATGGAAAAGGTATATGACCGAGTAGTGTGGTCATTCCTTCAAAAGGTACTAAAGGCAGTCAGTATCCCTGACACTTTTTGAGCATAGTTAACGATGCTGTACTTGGGCCTGGTAATGAAGGTGATTGTCACAGATAGCGTAGTCAATGAAATCCCTGTCAGGCAAGGTCTCTGACAAGGCGACCCTATGTCACTGATACTCTTTAATTTTGCAGCCAACATTCTACTGGCAGCAGTGGATGCAAAGCTACGGGGTTTAGTCCACCCTAAACAAATGCCACTGAAGATGCTAGCATTTGCTGATGATACGGTTGTAGGCATAAGCTCACTGACCAACCTCCAGGGCACCAAGGAACTATTAAACCTATATCAACTATCACTGAATGCAAAAATCAACTTGGCAAAAACCTCAGTGATGAGGGTCAGCAACCTGAGCTCCAGCCCGCCAACTGACACAATGCTGATCACAAACTCCCAGACAATCCAATACCTCGGGATACTCTTCAACAATAAGGGGCCAGCGGTACTGGAGACCAAACTGGAAGTATTGTCAAGCTTATCGATCTGAATGGCATGCTGGAAGAGCGCCAGACTATGCCTCAAGGAGAAAGTGCAGGCAATAAACGTCTTCATCTTCTCAAAGTTGTGGTATGTTGCTCATGTGCTGCCAATAAGCCCAAACTTAGAGAAGAAAATCAGGATAATGCTCCAAACCTTCCTGTGGTTCAAGGTGAAGGCGGTGCTGATACTGCTGGAAGCCCTGTTGAAACCAAAGAACAAAGGAGGCATAGGCCTCCTGGACTTCAAATCTCACGCCCAGCATATATGGGGGAAGTCTTTCCTTAAGCTAACACAGACACACATGCGCTGCCCGACCCTAGCGTGGGGCGTGAACTGGGCAAGAGCCCAAGGCCTCCAATAGCAGGTCTCTCCCCACTCAATATGTGAATGGATGGCGCACCACCCACGGATAACATCCCAAAAAGGCACTCCACACTACTGGCAACTATGCAATCGGGCCATGTGCCAGGGTAGATGGTCATTTGAGTGATGGGACTGAGATGCTGACCAAATTCAAAGGGACGTTGAAGCATGTAATTCTGCAATGATTTCTGCAATGAGATGAGAGGAGTGTAACCAAATCGCCAACAAATACACTACCAAGTCAATCAAAATAAGGTACAAATTGACGCTGATAGCATATGGAGATCCGCTCTTAAAACTGGGGCGCAATCCACCCACCCCGCCCACAAATCCTAAATGGCTGGACTTCAAAGGTCACGACACCAACTACCCAACAAAGGAGTTGATTTTGGGCCTGAACTCCTATTTGGTAATGGCCAAACAGCGTTTAGTAACCTGTTAGATGCTAAATTGGGCATTAAATTGGGCAAACAGCGGGCTGGACTACCAACACAAAGAATGCCCCATATTCGCTGAACCAGAAGCATACATAGCCCACTAGTACTATGAATGCGCCGTGTTCAAAAAATACTGGTCCACGATGCATTACATCCTATCAGGTGAACAACAGCTGCCGGGAATACATCCATTGCAGGACCTTTTCTTCACGAAAACCCTGAGAATGGCCCTGATCCAATTATAAGCCTTCATTTACCATTATTGTGTTGGGTAATTCACTGTTCACTCGTCACCAAGGTTTTGAGCAATGAGCGCCCCCACCACAAAGGTTTGGTATTGAAGACCATTTGGATTATTTCCAATCAGCTCTATCAGATCTCAAATTTTTTTTTGTGCCTAATCCCTGGGTGTTATAAAGCCACATGTTTGGCTTTCCCCGCTGTATCACTCATTGTATGTGATGAGGCAACTAATCGACCGAAAACTGAATGGCCTGTAAGCCCGCCAACGTTAGAACTGTGGCTAGTGACGGCAATCACCAATCAGCAATGGTTGGAGGTGCTTGAACTCTAGTGGCCCAAACCCCCGGTCCTTTTTACCCTTGGACGAATCGCCTGTATTCCGCCCTCCCCTCTTACTTTCCCTTAAAAATTTTTTTTTTAAATAAAGTATGGAGTTTAAAATCTAGCATTTTTGGCTTAGCTTTTGGCTCTAAATTTAGATTTTATAAAGGTCAGTTGTTCGAATCCTGGTGCAATCACTTTTACTTAAATGAGGTAAGCTGACCAGGGGATGGACATTACCAAATATATGTGAAACTAAGGAAATAACCGACAAATATGAAATTGGGCACCCCAGGGTACTCAAGTTAACCCTGTTGCCAGCGGGACTGCCAGGTATGGGGGGTTGGTGCGCTACTCCAAGGGGTTTTCCCTGCTATGGAGCAGGTGTGAAGGAAAGGGTCTGTGTGGGAGGAACCAGAGTGGGAACCATGATTCTATGAGCGCTTTTTGCCTTGGTCTCATATATCCATAGAGCCATGCTTGGAAGTGCTCCAGTAAGTGGACATGGAATCTGTTAATAGCCCCATGAATGGTTGGGACCATGCCCTTGAACGCATCTAATGCAATTGTGTGGATTGTCCACATTGCAATGGGTATTATTAGGGAGCAGAGGGTAGATGGGATTGGTGACTCGATCTGGAACGCGAAGATGCTCTTTGATATTGAGATTCCTGTTTGTTTTGGATCTTAAGCAGGCGTGCGACTTCCTGCCATATAGCTTTGGTTGGGGGCATGTTTCTAGGCGGTGATGTAGGGATCCTCCCCTCCACATACTGCACATGTTTCGTGGAGGGAGTTGGAGCAGTCCGCCATCCTATAGGTCCTTCTCAGACAGCGCCAGGCGTTTGCTCTTATCCTCAGCTGTAGGAGTGGGTAGTGAGTCATTCTCCACACTGTCTTCTGTGTGGTTAAGTCATAAGGATGTCCAGCATATCTAGGTATTCTATCCTAGCTATGTTTGGGGTTGTTACCAGTATATCTCTCTGGGGGTGGTTTTCTGGGTTTCTTAATTTAAATTGGGGCTGGGTCGTCCCCTTCCCTGTTAGTACCCGTGTTCTTTATAGTCCATCCCATACGGCGGATAGTTCTGAGGATATGTTTGAAATGAGGGGAGGTTCCATGCGGACCCGTTGCAGTAGGGTGTTTGGCAAGGTTTGAAAGTAGTCTGGGTGGGCTATGTGGGTTGGTTAATTTGTGCGCTGTGCAAAGTTAATCCTTGCTGCTCTGGACCAATATTGTTGCAGGAGGTCTGGAGCAAGGACTTCCTTTATCCAGGTACCTAGGATGTGATTGGCGTGGCTCTCAAAATCTATTAGTCCCATGCCTCCGCTTGAGTGTGGGCCAAATAGTGTTTCCATCCATATAGGAGGGTGAGAGCTGGGCCACAGCCAGCCCTGGATAAGCGCGCGGATTGAGGTTATAAAGGTAGGTGAGAATGAGATTGCGTGGGCTGGGTACCATAGTATTGGGGTGATGAGCGAGTTATCAACTGTAACTCGCCCTGTTAATCCTGGGGTTCTTCCATTGAGGGAGGCGAAGCGTTTGGATACCCATTGTAACAGGTTATTTTCCATTGTCTCATTATTATATCCCCCTGATTCTAGCCAAATTCCAAGGTGTCAGACAGGAGTGGTGGTGGGAGATGTTGCAAAGGGTAAAATTATTTGGTTTTTCTTCGTGTGTTGGTATGAGGTTCTGATGTTGTGGCCCAGTTGTTTGTGTATTTGCCTAAGAGGATGATTTCTGTCTTTCTTTTGTTGAACAATGCATTGCTCACCTTGGAGTATTCCTCTAGAGTGTGTTCCAGCTGTCGGGCATCTTCATTATTTACTATACCTGCTACGCAGTCATCTGCAAAGGCCAGTATCTTGACTGTTGGTTGTCCTTGTGCGGTTATCCCCATGAGATGTGAGTCAGTTACTCGGAGGAGCAGGTCAAAGCTGAAATTGTATAGCAGTGGGTTGAGGGGATCCCCTTGTTTGAGCCCTCTGTGTGGTTTAATCTTGTTTGTTAGGAATCCAGGGCCGCATACAGCCATAGTTGCAGATTCTGTTAGGAGCATCGCCCATTTTATGAATCTTGGTGGGAGTTTGAAGGCATGTAGACATTCTTTTAGGTATGGCCAGCTAACCCGGTCATACGCCTTTTCCTGATCCAAGAAGACCAGGGCACCAGTTGCTTTGGATTGGCAAATGTTTGCAACAGGGTGAATGTTGTTCCATATTGAACGCCCTGGTATAAACCCAAACTGGTTGGGTGATAGGACGTCAGATGCAATTGCACCTAATCTAGCTGCTAAAATTTTTGTTAAAATTTCTGTCAGTGTTGGAGAGTGCAATTGGGCGCCAGTTGTCCAGGTCCAACTTGTCACCCTTTTTATACAAGGTTGTAACGTAGCATTCATGGCCTCCTGGTAGTAGGCGTGTTTCCAGCAAGCACTGGTTCATAGACGCCAATAGGAGGGGGGCGATTTGTTGAAAATATTTTTTGTAAAATTCGTAGGGTATCCCACCAGGCCCTGGGCATTTCCTATGTGGTGCACCACGAATTGTCTCCAAAACCTCCTCCCATGTAATTAGGGATAGTATGTTGTAATTCGGTGGTGTACTTTGTATCTCAGCAGTTTTTATAAATTTTTTAATTTTTTGTGTATCTGTTGGCATTTCGCGATATAATTTGGTGTAATAGCGGTGTACTTCCGCCTTGACCTCCTCAGGGTCAGTTGCCACAGTGCCATTGGCCTTGCAGACCTGTGTGCATGTGGGCTGGTTTCTGCAGGAGTGGAATTGGCGGAAAAAGTATGATGAACAGGTTTCGCCTTCCTTTATGAACTTACTTTTGTTCAAGACTTTGATTCTGTGTTGGTGTTAAAAGATGAGATTGTTAAGTTGGGCAGATATTTCTGCCCATTTGCATCCCCAGTTGGGGCTATAGCCAGATTCTGGAGTATTTATCTCCAGGTGGTCTAGTTCCACCAAGGTATGCTTGATTGTGGCTGTGTCCGCAGTGTAATTACATGATGCAATATGTCAGGTTTTGTTGATTAAATCCTTTTGAAATTTTCTCATGTTCCGATGGGATCCAAAGTGAATGGGGCTGTGAATTTTAGGTTCATAGCCTCGTTTTTGACCCAGTCAGATATCTTGGGCAATTTTATATTTTCTGGGTGAAGCTTTCTCCAAGGTGACACCTGTGTGTAGGATTTGGTTGGCGCTAACTGCACCGTAACCAATTGGTGGTCAGTAAAATTGATCTTTTTTGTTGTAAATTTGGAGATTCTTGAGCGGTGGGATTGCAGGACGAGGATGTGGTCAATGCAACTCATTGATATAAGCACTCCCTCGCGTATGTTGGGCCGCGTCATGTGGGGAAGGAGTGGTGAACTGGGGAGAGAGCATCCTGTAGGCCAAGAGATGCCTTCATTGTGCGGAATTCAATGTGTCCAGGTGGGTTTCCCCTGGGATTAGGCCATCAATCTGTATCGGGGTTATCCCAGCAGTTGAAATCGCCTAACAAAATGGTATCTGGTGGGAGAGTGAGAGTAGGAATGTTTTCAAAAAATCGTTTTCTCTCAGTTGCAGTGCATGGTGCATAGACACATGCTATCGAAATTATTTCCTCTTGGTATGTGATTGTTGCTACCAGGACTCAACCATGTAAGTGTGATGACGAATTTGTAATTTTAAATTTTTTGTTGTTTTGGACGATCACCCCACAGTGAGACGTCCATACTGATTGTGATGGTGCGACCCTGGTTGACCAGGATCCTTCTTCCCCTTATAGACAGAGGGTTACTTGGATGGCCAAGATTTCTTCAAGAGGTTTTTGCAGAAATTCAGCTTTTTGGCTTGGGACGTATGAGCCCTGGCTCCCACGATGTTTAGCATTCCTATTGACACTGAGGTGCCCGCGGCGCCCTCAGGAGTGGTTGGGAGGACCCTCTGACCCTATCCCACCATGGCTCATTTTGGCCATGCTCCGCATCTGTACTCCAACTCTTTCACTGCCATTGTTGGTTCTCTTGATATGACCCAATGATCCATGGGAATTGCGGTTTTTTGCATCTGCATCAACCTTTCCCGCACAGGTCTCATATTGATTTGATGCAGATTGTTGATTGGATTCTATATTTTTGAGGTTCAACTTTGGTGAATTGTGCACCACATTTTCGCCCAAATTTTGGTTGCTTGTTCCTCAGTATGTGCATGACTTATGTCGCTTTGTGACTCAGTCAGGTTACTGTGAAAATTTTTGACCTGGGCATATTGTTCTGATTGGTTGGCTTGGTAAATATCCATAATATCCTCCCAAATTTGTCTGGGGTTAATGGTGGACTCCGCGTGTGCCACCACTTTGGCCGCTGCTTGCTTGCAGGCTCTTTGTGCTGCTTTACATTCTTTGCATGTAACTGGGTCCACGATGGAGTATAGTCCATCTTCACCCCAGCGGAATGGGTGGTGGCCATCAGTCATTTTGGCGAAGTATTCATTATCTTCGTCCATTGCTTCCTCACAATAATCATTTTCCATTAAGACCTCTTTCACAGGGCATGCATGTTCCTTGTGTCCCAGTGAGCCACAGTGGTTGCAAATGGGCGGTGCGCATTCCAGTGTAACTCAGAATGCAGCTGACTGGCCCCCATCTGTGAAGTGAAATTCTGCTGTGTGGGGAACTCTGGAATAAGTCCTCTTCCACTTCTGGGAAGGGGTTGATTACGGTGATAGCTTTGCCTGTGCACAGGTTGGCATTAGGCAAAATTGCTGTAATTCGAGTTGCTGAATTTCTCTGTAGGCCATGAGACCTTTGCGGAGCTCCTCCTTGATTACCTTACAATGAAGGTTGGTGGGGAGCGAGTCAAAAGAGATGAACAAAGTTTTTGCTTTGTTCCATCTGGTGCGCGCGGTGCACACAATTTTTTTGCCCTTGGGGAGGGCAATTTCCACACAGACTTTTGCTGCGGCATTGGCTTCATCAGCTGTTTCAAAACCAATATCAATCCAGCCGTGGCCCACGTTATTGGTGGCTACATACACCGCGTGAGGGAAAAGTGAGGGCTGTGCCTCACATGTTTTCTCCCACAGGGTCGGAGACTCATCCCCAAAAAAGAGTCTGATCCTGTGCTCCACCTTTGACATGGGTTGGTTGAACTAAATGTACTATTATGCGTGCTTTACAGTGAATACCATAAACCCAGATGGTGTCTGAGTTTGCAATTTCTTTACGGATTGGGTTCCTGGTCCCCTTACAGGGCGTTTCTTGCCCTTAGCTGCACCATTAAGCGCAATGCTTACCGCGACGCTCGCCCATGTTATATTATTTTTATTGATAAAGTCGCCCATCTCTCCTGTGTGTGATTATCCAAATTTGCTGTTCAAATAAAATCATATTAACTAAAGTGATTGTTATGAGAAATAAAAGCTCCTGGTGAAATCACTTTTAATTTAATTACTTTTTATCATTCAACCCTTTTGTATAGTTAAAACTGATACTGTAAGTGTAAATAAAGCTAAAAAATGATTAGTCAATGTATTTATCAAATTTTTAAAATCATTATGTCTCTGCATTTACTTTGGTTTTGCCTAGGACAATAAGATAAGTTCTATATGTTTGAGTAGTATCTTTATATATAAAAATGGATGTTGGTATATTGTAAAAAGAGTGTTTATAACTCTCTTATTCCCAGCATGGAGGTGCACAGTGCATAGGGTCAACGCCAGGAAACTAGATGCAAGTATTAAAGTTAATAGAGCTCAGTATAGAGCTAGAGCTATAATAATATAGGGCAAATATGGCTATCTTTATAGGAAATGACCAAAATGGAAACATGTGGTGCTCAGAGAGGTGGGTATAGGTGCCCTAGGTAGGAGGGAACCTGGACAACCCAACGGTGCATGGGCAGATAGATTTGTTGTAGTTATAATAAAATGGTTAATATTGCACAATACCTCCACAAAGTGGTCTGCGCACAGGATAGACCAAGATAGCATAAATATAAAAAACGGTTTACTATTGAGGGGGTTTATTACAAGTGAAGTCAACTAATGGGAGAGATTAGTCTCAAAATGAAGAATTTAAGGAACTTTGGGAAAATAATCAATTGAAGGAAGTGGGTCTAGTCAAGGTGCAAGTCATGGTTAAATGACATAATAGTGGGCACCAACCCCAAGGATAAGGCTGGGTGGCAGAAGGCCCAGAAGGTGAAACTTCAGGCCCTCCCTGACCCCAAGCACACAGTAGACTAACGCTGGGTACAAGCCAAATATGCCCAGGTTGGTACTAGTGAGGTGCCTAACGCCCATCCCCTTGCATCAGCCCAGGCGTTAAAAGGACAGTCTATTCAATTAATGAGGATAGCTTAATTTGGTTGATTGAGGAACAGGGTTTTGAAACCCATTTCATTTATAAAATTACATGTTTGAGTTGGGTCCAACTTCAATTGATTACTTGAGTGAAGTTGGTTTTGGTGTATTCTACCAATTTGGATGGTAGTGTTTGCCTATTGGTGAATCAGTGCTTAGACTGCTTTGGCAGACCCCAAATTACCCTGACAAAGCTTAAATTTGATTTTTGTGACCAACATTCCTTATTGTTCAACTTTCCTAATAAACTTTCCCCATTTTCCCATTTTATATTATGTTATTTTGGACAATCCTGTGCACAGATCCCTTTGCGGAGGTCTTGCACTATGTTAACCATTCCATTTTAAATATAATTAATTTATCCCCTTGTGCACCATTGGGTCGCCCAGATTCTCTCCAACCTGAGACGCTTACCCCTTCTTCCCTTGTGCACCGCTTTGCTTTTGGTCAGTTATTTTCTATTATGATCATAATTTTCTATTTAAGGTATTATTGCTCCAGCACCCTCTGCTGGGATTTAGTACTTTTTGTACTACTGGCTAGTTCCCTGGCGTTGGCTCTGTGCACCAAGCACTACCACGCTGGGAACAGGAGAGTTATAGACATTATCCTTACATTAGTCGACCAACCTTTTTTAATTTTATGTGCATGAACCTTTTCCATGTGGGACTTTTCCAAAGTTTAAATGGTGGGTGCCAGCTGTGGACTTTGGCTGTGGTTAATCGCACTGCTGTTTCCTCTTTTCTCCAAAGGTTGAAGCATCTTGGCGTTATTATGGCTGCCTCCAACTGGAAAGTACCCACCCTTTGTGCTTGTACCTGGTGGATATGGACGCTTCTAGGTCCGAAAGTCATGATTCCCCAACCTTCTGCCAAAATTACCAAATTCAATTTAAATAAACAGGTTTTACTCTGACAGTGCATTAAGACAATGCTGGCAGAATCGGCGCAAATGGTCCTGGGGGTGTTGTCCTTGGATGATGTTGGGCATTCCATTGCTGTTAGGGAATAGGGTTGCTTGCATCTAAAAACGCATTTTATGATGAAAACCTTATCTATACCTCTGAGCTGTTTATTAGCTCTTACAGCTTGGATGAGAACTCTATTCCAGTATAACAAATTACCCCTGAGAACCCTCGTTTGGCCCCTACCATGATCCATGGCACTCAGGAAGTGGAGAAAGAACTCTATTCTAAATATGATAAAGTATATGCACCTGCAGAAGGCATTGTGGGATATGTGGCCTCAGTAGTAAGAGTGGCCAACTATCCCTCCCCCTTCTATGATTCCAAAACATACCCTGATGGCTTGTTTGAGCCAGAGGAAAAATTTTCTTGTGAGGTGTTGTCATTGTTGTAACGCACTGGCTCCTTCCAATGAGCCACGAATGAGTTGGGCAACAGGATCCATGTCAAAGACCATAGGGCTGACAGGACTCCTGATACTACTCTCCTGATGCGCGCGCTACAAGATTGGACAAGCACCCCCTGGAAAACAGTTGCAAGCATACTTAACCCAGCAACATGCCTTGACTTCAAGACAAGGTATAGAGGGAGGCAATAGCCCTCCCAAGATCACTCTCAAAGTCCAATTCTTGTTGATTTAAACCCAAACATGGCTGCAGTTAGGCAATATCTTGAAAATAAACCCAAATTATAAATATATAAATTTTAGGTTCTTTTATTTAATATTTAGCCAAGTTGATAGGAAACAGAACTGAGGAGCCTCCAGCTCCCAGTTCCTTCCCTATATACACATGTTAAAAGCTAAAATAAAATATAATATAAGCTTATGGTGCCAGCTTGAATGATGTTTGGTGTAAACTTTACAGCAGGATCGCGGAATCTTTACTCAATGGTTTCGTGCCAGTTCCAATCCTCAACAGTTCCGCGCCAGTTCCATTACAAATCCCAATTGAGCCGCGAAACTCCCAAGTACCCGTTTCATTCCATTCTCTATTTGAATCCAAATCGAATCTCAAAACTACCCATTTTACTCGTTTTCTGTTTTGTTCTGACTTGGACGCCCATCTTGCTCCTTGGCCTACTCCAAGCTCCGGCCCCTTAGGCGTCCTTGCCAGAAATAACGCCCCCTCCTCCTCCATACATACAGACACAGCCTGCCCTGTCTTACCAAAGATCAGGGCAATGTGATGCTGAGGATAGACCTCAACCGTCACATCACCCCCCTAGACAGGAAGAACTCTTGGATTTTCTCAGGACATCGGGCACAATCCCTAGATGACTGCCATGTGGACTCCTCAATAGGATGACCCACCCAACGTACCAAGAATGAATGACGTCCTCGCACCACTTTGGTGTCAAGAATCTTCTCAACTTCATACTCTTCAGCTCCTCCTCCGGCTGGAAATAAAGGAGAAACCCTTTCAGGTGGCTGGCCAAAGAATGGCTTGAGCTGTGATACATGCAACACCGGATGGGCTCTTGACCCTTCTGGGAGCTTCAGCTCAAATGCCACCTCATTAACCGCCCTCACTACCTGATATGGGCCCAACGCCACCAGCCCCAATTTCTGGCTCCTTACAGGCAAGGCATAGTTCCAAGCATTCACCAAGACCCAATCACCTCTCTTGAAAGCTCTACCTTCAGATCTATGCCGGTCCACCTTCCTCTTCTGAGCCATGACCGCCACCACCAAATTCTTCTTCAGGAGCTCCAGGGTGTCCCAGGTATCTCGTGACAGCTCATCTGCCGCTGGATTCTGACCTTGCTCCCTGGGCCCCATACCCTCTGGGTGTTGGCTGTGATTTGCGAAAATGGGGTCATACCCGTGGATGAATGCTTATGATTGTTATAAGCAAATTGAGCCAGCTTCACCCAATATACCCAGTAATCCTGCCGCCCTGAGACATAGCACCTCAAATATTGCTCCAATATCTGATTTACTCTCTCAGTTTGGCCGTCTGACTGAGGATGGTATGCTGACGAATGGCAAGCCTTGATCTTTAGATTTCCCAACATGTGGAGCCAAAATTTAGATGTAAATTGTGGACCACGATCTGACACAATCTCTTTAGGCACCCCATGTCTGGAGAAACCTCATTTACAAAAATCTGTCCTGCCACCTTTTCAGAAATGGTTGACCGACAAGGGAAAAACTCTGCATATTTAGTCAGGCGATCCACCACCACCATCAAGGCATCCATCCCCTGTGACTTGGGCAGTCCTGTGATGAAGTCCACACTCACTGAGGACCATGGCCTAGAAGGAATTTGAAGCGGCTTCAGTTTTCCCCCTGGTGCCACCCGTTGGGCCTTTGCCCTGGCGCAAACCACACAACGCAAAACATACTTCCGCACCGCTGCACCCACACCTCTCCATGAATAGTGACGGCGAACAAGATCTAACATCTTCTCTTGACCGGGATGACCTGCCAAAGGATGGTCGTGATTAGCTGCCATTACCTCTTGTTGCAGACTCTTCACAGTGACCCAAATCCTTCCCTCATGGCATATGATACCACCCCAAACTGAGAATCCCGCATGCCCCCTGCTTGCCTCACCTTCTCCTGTCTCTTCTCTTATCCGTTGGCCCAGCTCACATCTTTGCTGTGCAGTCCAGATTCTTTCTGCCATTCCTTCTCTCCAGCCCTGGATCGTTGCAAACAGGTTCTGTGGCAACATCGTGGCTGTATTGAACTTCCTCAACTCCTCATCGGAAAACACCAGCCCAGAATCATGGCTTAATAAAACTGGCAAGATATTTTGTTTCCCGGCTTGTATTCAATCCGCAGGTCATATTGAACCAACTCTAAGTGCCACCGGGCCTGCCTCTGGTTCATCAGGCGTGGGGACTTATAGTATTTTAAGGCTCGATGGTCCGTTCAGATGACAACTGGGTGCCTGGCATACAATAGGTGGTGTTGCCACTCCCCTAAAGCTGCAACTATTGCCAAAAGTTCCTTATCGTAAACTGGATAGTTGGTTTCAGCTGGTGCCATCTTCCAACTGAAGTAACAGACAGGATGTTCAACCCCATCCTTACCCTCCTGCAACAATACGGCTCCAAGTGCAAAATTTGACGCGTCAGTCTCTACCACGAATGGTTTGTTTGGGTCAGGGTGTGCCAGAACTGGGGCTGTCATCAGACTCGTCTTCACTTGCTGAAATGCCCTCTCCTCAGCCTCCCCCCAAATGAACGGCACGTTTCCCATCAGTCTTGTCAATGGCACAGCCCATTGGGCCAGATCCCTAGAAAACCTCCGCACAAAATTCACCACCCCCAAAAAGCTTCGCACTTCAGTCCTATTCCCCGGAGCCTTCCATTCCTGCACCGCCCGCAACTTATCAGGAAAGATCGCTATCCCTTCTTGGAGGGCCACGTTCCCTAGGAAAGACACCAATTCCTTATTGAACTCACACTTGGACGGCTTCAACTTCAAGCCCGCGTTCCTAACCACCTCCAACACACTTCTCACATCCCTCACATGGTCCTGTGCCGATCTGGAAAACACCAGGATGTCATCCATATAAGCAACACAACACCTACCCACTAAGTCCCCCAATACATGATCAATCATGCGCTGGAAAATTTGCAGGGGCGTTGCGTAGCCCAAATGGCATAGCCCTGTACTCGAAGTTACCCAGATGACATTTGAATGCCATATACTGCTGGTGCTCAGGGCGAACAGGAATTTGATTGAAAGCGTCCACCAAATCCAATTTGGTGAACACCCCACACCTGTAGATCATGGGCAGAATGTTCTTCATGAGTGGCATTGGATAGGGGTCAGGTTCCGTCACCTCATTAAGGCGTCGGAAATCAACACAAGGACATAACTCCCCCCTGACTTGGGAACCAACAGGACTGGCGAAACCACCGCGACTTGGAAGCCACAATCAAACCCATATCCAGCATCTTATGGACATAATCCTCCAATGACTCTCGGGCCCGTGGATTCAACGGATAGACTGGACATCCCTTTGGTAACTCAGAGCCTATCTTGAACCGGAATCCAAATGCAAAATCCCCTGTAGGCGAAAAAGGCGCATCACCTTTAGGCTCAAACACCTCCGCAAAATCCTGATACTCCCTCGACAATCCTTCCACTGGCACACTTGAGGTGATTCCACCCATGTGCTTCACCAACGAACCTTGGGACTGAAACGTCCATTCACACGTCCCCTGACCTCTAGGCGACAACAGAACCCTTTCTCTCTTCATATCAAACTGTGGGCAGAAATGGTGCCACCATCTCATCCCCAGCACCACCGAATGTGGCAGGTGAGCTACTGCGTGAAACTCCTCCCTGAATACCTCTGGGCCTTGCCTCAACAGGACCTTGGTCTGCACTCGCCATACCGCCGTTTTTTGGAGGAGTCTGCCAACGTCACCCATTCATCCTTCTGTAATGACAATCCATGGCTTCTTGCCCACTTCTCCTCAACATAATTTTCCCCAGCTCCGGTGTCAATCAAAGCTAGAACTTCACCGCAATCCCTTCCTTCATCCCCCACAAGCACATTGACGGGCAAAATCAGATAAAAATAAGATGAAGTAAGCAGTTTATTTTGAGGCACCGGATTCACTGGCTTCTTGCGAAAATTATAAGGAGCCTTCTTATTCTGAGCCTCAGGATCCTGAGCGGTAATCTCGATGGGAATCCCTGTCTCCTGCACCTCAACCATACCCTCAGGATTTCCTTGACTCTTCTTTCCTTCCTCCACATAGCTAAACCCCTTAGAACCATGTATGGGCTCTGAACCTGCCCTCTTCCACCACTCTGTCCTCGGAATCCCCCTGGGGGTCGCACAAATTCCTGACGGACCCATACCAAACTCAACTGTCGCTCTACCTGCAAGGCTAAACCCACCTCTTCCTCCAACGTCGCTGCAGGTTTCACCGCCGCCATTGTCAATAATAAATCAGTTTGCAAGTTTTGGCAAAACATGCGCGGAAGCTGAGACTCAGGTGCCTTTGCTGCTCTTGCCAATGCGCGGAACATCTGGCCATACTCCTCCACTAACTTCTTCCCTTGACCACACTGCAGTAACGCCGCCCAGGCCGAATCCTGCGCCTCATCTGGACATGCTGCACGGTCAATCCAATCCAGACATTCCTCCACCAATACGGGTAACCCTGACTGCTCTTCTAAAAGTTCTCACACCCAGTTTGACTGCTTTACTGGAAGTGCCAACAGAACCTGACAAAACTGCAAGGCAAACGAATCCTCTCCACCCGCTGCCTTTGTCAAACGTCCCTGAAACTGATCCTGGCTAAACGTCTGGTGGATCAGTTCCAAGTCTTCCGATTTTAAAACCGTGGGAATTCTTCCTTTGTCCTTCCCAGGCCCTACCACTTTCCCACCATCCTGGGACACACACTCTAGAACCCAGTATATCTCATGAAGCAAGAAGGCGGTGGAGAATATCACCATCAAGAGTGTTGCAGTATGGTTATACCACTTTGGAAACACAACTTCTTCTGTCACCTCTCTTGCTTGCCACAACAACGACAGGAAAGTAAATGAGTTCTGTTTAATGTAACGCAAAGCTCCTTCCAATGAGCCATGAATGAGTTGGGCAACAGGATCCATATCAAAGACCATAGGGCTGACAGGACTCCTGATACTACTCTCCTGGTGCGCGCGCTACAAGATTGGACAAGCACCCCCTGGAAAACAGTTGCAAGCATACTTAACCCCAGCAACATGCCTTGACTCCAAGACAAGGTATAGAGGGAGGCAATAGCCCTCCCAAGCTCACTCTCAAAGTCCAATTCTTGTTGATTTAAGCCAAACATGGCTGCAGTTAGGCAATATCTTGAAAATAAACCCAAATTATAAATATATAAATTTTAGGTTCTTTTATTTAATATTTAGCCAAGTTGATAGGAAACAGAACTGAGGAGCCTCCAGCTCCCAGTTCCTTCCCTATATACACATGTTAAAGCTAAAATAAAATATAATATAAGCTTATGGTGCCAGCTTGAATGATTTTTGGTGTAAACTTTACAGCAGGATCGCGAAATCTTTACTCAATGGTTTCGTGCCAGTTCCAATCCTCAACAGTTCCGCGCCAGTTCCATTCCAAATCCCAATTGAACCGCGAAACTCCCAAGCACCCGTTTCATTCCATTCTCGATTCAAATCCAAATCAAATCTCAAAACTACCCATTTTACTCGTTTTCCGTTTTGTTCTGACTTGGACGCCCATCTTGCTCCTTGGCCTACTCCAAGCTCCGGCCCCTTAGGCGTCCTTGCCAGAACCAACGCCCCCTCCTCCTCCATACATACAGACACAGCCTGCCCTGTCTTACCAAAGATCAGGGCAATGTGATGCTGAGGATAGACCTCAACCGTCACAATTGTCTGTCATAAATAAAGACCATTCAGGTTATTTTCTACTGACGGTTATCCTTTCCTCCCCTTTAGGTAAACTCAGCACCACTATTCTAGTGGATACTGGCGCCACTGAAAACTTTATGGACCAGAGCCTAGCCGACTACCTTGGTCTGAGTTTCTTGCCAGGTGGTATGGTTAAGGCAGGGGCATCCCAAGGTATTCCCACTCTGAAGATCATTGTGACAGTGGACTATTAGGTTGGCAAGTACCACTTGTATGATCACTTCCAAGCTATTAAAAAACTCTTGTACCCTATCATTTTGGGTGTGGAGCTGTGGCGGAAGTTTGACGTTATAACTAACCTGAAAGAGAATACCCTATCCTTAACATTATAGAATGGTCGCACATTAATTGTTCCTTTGTCTGAGGCTGGCGCTCAGGGCGACTTGCCCCACTGGCCCCACTTTCACACCCTTAGCCTTGCCTCTATGCTGAATCCCACCGTGGTGGTTCCCCTACCTTCTTGTTTGGAGGGTTTGGAATCTTCCTTTTATGCAGCATCCACTGATGTATTACCTAATTATTCTGAGTATGACTGTGAGTTCAGACTCAATATGGATCTGGTGCGGATTTCTTCCACCATATAACCATTGACTGTCCGGAAGGAAGAGGCGTTAGATGTGTAGTTGAAAGTGTAGTTAGCCAAAGGTGAGATTTTTCAACGTACCTCCCCTGTATGCTCCCCACTTCTCTTTGTTGAGAAGGCTGATGGTACTCTACGCCCATGCATAGACTATGGGAACCTCAACAACATTACTGTACCAGACCTCCATCCCAACCCTTTAGATTCACAGATTGCACGCTATGTGGAGAAGGCGAAGGTCTTCTCCAAGCTAGATTGCCTCAATTCATTCAATCATATTTGGATTAAAAAGAGACAAGAGTGGTTAACCGCATTCTGTACCAGAAAAGGGATATTCTAGTTTTGGGCCATGCCCTTTGGGCTTAAGAATGCCCCTGCATCTTTCAACGCTGCTTTGATGCAGCGTTGGGGGACTTGGTAGGAGTATGCGCGGTTGCCTACATGGACGATATTCTAGTGTTTTCCCCTGACCATAAGTCCTATGCAGTACACCTTTGGCAAGTGGTGGAGAAGTTAAGAGCAGCCCGCCTCATGGTAAAGATCAGCAAGTGTGGATTCTCCAAGTCCCAGGTCACTTTTTGGGCAACGTCGTGTTTGACCAAGGACACATGATAACTCAAGAAAAGGAGAAGGCAATTCATGAGTGGCCCACCCCCACCTCAGTCAAAAAATTGAGGAGCTTTTTGGGGACGTGTACTACTCAATAAATTCACGCCCAATCTTTCTGAGGTGGCAGCATCCTTATATAAGGCTTGCGGTGCAAAGAATCTTCAGCGGTACCCGTTTGGAGGATGCTTTCCAAGCAGTGAAGTGCACCCTGTTGTCCAAGTCTGTTTTTCGCCATGTCGACCCTTCAAAAGAGTTCATTGTGTCTACTGATACCTCCAACTTCACTATAGCAGCTGCCTTGTTACAAGTAGGCAAAGATGGGATAGAGCATCAGGTATGATATTTTTCTAGGAAAATGTCTTTGCCTGAGTTGAATTACGCAGTTTATGACAAGGAGTTCTAGAAGTGGTATAGGTTCTAACTTATTGGCGTCACCACTTGCATGGCTACTCCCAACCTTTCTGGTATGTGCAAATCACCGTTCTTTGCTGTACTACTGCGCCCCTCATGTCCTAACCCCACGGCAGACCCGTTGGCATGAGACCCTTGCACAATTTGCCTTTTCTTATGAGTTCACCAAGGGCAAGGATAATGGTTTGGCGGATGCTTTGAGCCGCAACCCTGCTTTAGATTCTGATCCCAAGGAGGTAGAAGTTTATAACACACAGTTGACAATTCCTCCAAATAAAATAGTGCCTCAACTTCCCTCTCCCCAGGCCAACGGGCCAGCGCTTGCACCTATGGAAAATGCGGAGGAATATAGTATGTTCAGAAAGGTAGTCCTTTCTCAGTTGTTATTGGCTAAATATACTATGGCATGCTAAGAGCGCTTTGAATCAAGAGGATCTATCCAGGGGTTATCACGTGAAAAATGAGATGGTTTGGTTTCAGGGGCGCCTATGGGTTCCTGCTGGACCACTGCGCCTGTAAATCATTGGGGACCATCAAGATGGACTCTTCATTGGTCATCCGGGAAAGCAAAGACCTTAGAGTTAATATGACGCACCTACAATTGGAAGGGCTTGTCTGTTCATGTGGGACGGTATTGTAAAGAGTGCTTGATCTACAACCAAATGAAACCAAATCACCAACCTTTAGCGGGGTTGTTGGTACCAGTTCAGAAGGCTGAAGGGCCCTGGACTTCCCTATCAGTGGATTTCATTGTGGAATTACCTGTTTCTGATGGTTATGATGCCATCATGATGGTAGTTGACCGTTTTATGGAGTTCGCCCACTTACTTCCTTGCAGAACAACAATAACTGCTGCTAAGATGACTAGGCTCTTCGTCACTCATGTGTTTGCGCTTCATGGGGTTCCCAAAAAATTATCAGTAACTGGGGCCCCCAGTTTACCTCCATCTTTTGAGAAAAGTTGTGTAAGACTCTTCAGATTTTCCCCTGCCATTTGACTGCCTATCACCCCCAATCAGATAGGCAGACTGAACGAGTGAACCAGTTTTTGGAACAGTTTCTGCGGTGTTACACCGCCGCAGATCATTAAGATTGGGTTTCATACCTTCCTATGGCCCAATTTAGTTACAACAACACTTTGCATTCTTCAATTGGTTGTTCCTCTTTTTTCGCCAACCATGGCTTTGATCCCGCCTTTAACATGGAGCCCATATGTGGATCTAAGGTTGAAGCGGTGGTGGACTTTGCCAAGAATATCAAGAAGGTCCACCAGGGGGTTTCCACAAGTTTGGAGACGGCAATGCAAGTGTATAAGGAGAATGCTGATGGCAAGCGATGAGTGGGTCCAGCATATAAGGAAGAGGATCTCATAATGCTTGATGCTCACAAAATCCCTATCAAGCAGCCATGCAAGAATCTGGGACCAAAGAATTGGCCCTTACCGCGTTGTTATAATGGTGGGCCATGACTCATACCAGCTAGATCTTCCCTCTTCATTTCAGATCCGCTCTTGCTTTCATGAGAGAAAATTGACGTTGTTCAAGGGCCCCCCACCTGAAACTCCTGAGGCCTATCCCGTGGATGGGGTGCCAGAGTGGGAAGTGGAGGAAATAGTAGATTCCCGCTATGTTAAAAGAAGACTTGAGTACCTGGTATCTTGGAAGGGTTTTGACTCTACAGAGAACAGTTGGGTCCCAGCGCGCAACATTGTGCATTCCCAAGATCTGATTGAAGCCTTCCATAAGCGTTTCCCCCAGGCTGCTGGCTCTCAACCCAAACCGACCATTGCCACAATGAAGTTGGCCCCAGCCCACAAGAACTTTTCCCTAGCACAAGCCCCTGGAGGGGGTTGAACCTGTTGGGAGGAGAGGGTAATGTCATGGTTAAATGGCATGATAGTGGGCACCACCCCAAGGATAAGGCTGGGCGGCAGAAGGCCCAGAAGGTGAAGCTTCAGGCCCTCCCTGACCTCAAGCACACAGTAGACCAACGCTGGGTACAAGCTAAATATGCCCAGGTTGGTACTAGTGAGGTGACTAACACCCAGCCCCTTGCATCAGCCCAGGCGTTAAAATGGATAGTCTATTCAATTTAAAAAGGATGGCTCAATTCAGTTGATTGAGAAATGGGGTTTCGAAACCCATTCCACAAATAAAATTACATGTTTGAGTTGGATCCAATTTCAATTGATTACTTGAGTGAAGTTGGTTTTGGTGTATTCTACCAATTTGGATGGTAGTGTTTGCCTATTGGTGAATCAGTGCTTAGACTGCTTTGGCAGAACCCAAATTACCCTGACAAAGCTTAAATTTGATTGTTATGACCAAAATTCCTTGTTGGTTGACTTTTCTAATAACTTTCCCCGTTTTCCCGTTTCTATTATGTTATTTTGGATGATCCTGTGCAAAGACCCCTTTGCAGAGGTCTCGCGCTATTTTAACCGTTCCATTTTGAATATGATTAGTTTATCCCCTTGTGCACCGTTGGGTCGCCCAGGTTCCCTCCAACCTGGGACGCTTACCCCTTCTTCCCTTGTGCACCGCATCACTTTTATTCGGTTATTTTTTATTATGTTCATACTTTTCTATTTAAGGTATTATTGCTCCAGCACCCTCTGCTGGGCTTTAGTACTTTTTATACTAATGGCTTGTACCCTGGCGTTGGCTCTGTGCACCGAGCACTACCATGATGGGAACATGAGAGTTATAGACACTCTCCTTACAGCAACAATAGGTGCACACTTCCATCAGGCAATAAACTGTACTTGGTAATCGACCAAACTTGGGTAATTGATTGTAGAAGTGGCTGAGCCAAGCTAGAAATTTTTGAAAACTGAATGGGTTTCGAGACCCTATTAACCCAAAACCCAAAGAGAACTATTTTTATTCATAACAAAGCAAGTTTATTTTAACGCTCCTGCTCTTATACAGGGCCAAACTTTTCTTGCATCCATAGAATCAACCTGGGCATACTTTACCTTAACTCAGCGTTGATCTATGGTATGCTTGAGGTCAGAAAGGCCTGCTAGCTTCACCTTCTTGGACTCCTGACATGCTTCTTTGTCCTTAACGTTGGTCCTAATTATGATGTCATTTTCTAACCATGACATTACCCTCTTCTCCTTTTGGAGCTCAACCCCCTCCAGGGGCTTGTGCCAGGGAAAAGTTCTTGTGGGCTGGGGCCAACTTCATTACAGCAATGGCTTGATTTGACTGAGATCCGGTGGCTTGAGTAAAACGCTTGTGGAAAGCAATGATCAGGTCTTGGGCATGTGCACAGTTGCACACTGGTACCCAGCTGTTTTCTGCTGCATCAAATCCCTTCCAGGATACCAGGTACTCGTGTATCCTTTTTACTCTGTGGGAGGCTACTATTTTCTCCACTTTTCACTCTGGCACCCCATCCACAAGATAAGTCTCAGGAGTCTCTGGTGGGGGGCCCTCAAACAATGTCAATTTGCTCTCATGAAAGACAGAAAGATCCAAAATGAAGAGGGAAGATCCAACTGATTGAGGTGTGGCCCGCCTTTTTAACAACATGATAAGGGCCAATCCTTTTTGGTCCCAGCTTTTTGCATGGCTTCTTGATAGGGATGTTATAAGCATCAAGCATCATGAGATCCCCTTCTTTGTACACTGGACTACTCATTGCTTATCATCAGTGTTCTCCTTATATACTTGCATTGCCACCTCAAAACTTGTGGAAAATCACTGGTGTATTTTCTTGATAGTCTTGGCAAAGCCCACCACCGCTTCCACTTTAGATCCATAGCTGGGCTCCATTTTAAAGGTGGGGTTAAAACCATGGTTGGCAAAAATGGGAAACAGCCAATCAAAGAATGCAAGGTGTTGTTGTAGCTAAACTGGGCCATGGGAAGGTAAAAACCCAATCAGTATGATCTGCGGCGGTGTAACACTGCAGAAACTGTTCTAAACACTGGTTCACTCATTCAGTCCACCCATCTGATTGAGGATGATAGGCAGTTGAATGGCAGGGGTGAATCTGAAGAGTCTTACACAACTCTTCCCAAAAGATGGAGGTAAACTGGGGTCCCCAATCACTAATAATTTCTTGGGGGACCCCATGAAGTGCAAAAACATGAGTGACAAAGAACCTGGCCAACTTAGCAGTTATTGTTGTTTTGCAAGGAACAAAGTGGGTGAACTTCATAAAACGGTCAACTACCATCATGATGGCATCATAACCATCAGAAACAGGTAATTCCACAATAAAATCTACTGATAGGGTAGTCCAGGTTCTTTAGGTTTTTGAACTGGTACCAACAACCCCACTAAAGATTGTCAATCTGGTTTCATTTGATTTGTAGATCAAGCACTCTTTACAATACTTTACCTATCTGAGCAGGTAAGCCTTTTCAATTGTTGGTGCGTCAAATTAGCTCTAAAGTCTTTGCTTTCCCAGGATGACCAATAGTGATTCCATCATGATGGTCATGGATGTTTTCCAGATGAAGTGGTCCATCAGGAACCTATAAGCGTCCCTGAAACCACACCATCCCATCCTTTACATGATAACCTCTGAATAGATCATCCTGATTCAAAGCGCTCTTAGCAAGTACCATAGTATATTTAGCCAATAACAACTGAGAAAGGACTAACTTTCTGAACATACTGTATTTCTCCACATTTTCCAGAGGTGCAAGCACGGGCCTGTTGGTCATGAAAGAGAGAAGTGAAGACACAATCTTATCTAGTGGAATTTTCAACTGGGTGTTATGAACCTCCACCTCCTTTGGATCAGGAGCTAAAGCAGGATTGCAGCTCAAAGCATCTGCCAGCCCATTATCCTTTCCCTTGGTAAACTCATAAGAAAATGCAAATTGGGCAAGGGTCTAATGCAAATGGGTCTGCCATGGAGTTAGGACATGAGGAGCGTGGTAATATAGTAAGGCATGGTGATATGTACATGCACGGAAAGGTTGGGAAGAGCCATGCAAGTGATGACACCAATAAGTCAGCACCTCCACCACTGCTAGTAACTCATTATCATATATGACATAATTTAACTCAGGCAAAGACATTTTTTCTGAAAAAGGCCACCGGATGCTCTACGCCATCTTTGCCTATTTGTAGCAAGGCAGTCACTATGGCAAAGTTGGAGGCATCAGTAGACACAATGAACTCTTTTGAAGGATATACATGGTGAAGGATTGAAGTGGACAACTGGGTGCATTTTACTTCCTGACAAGCATCTTCCAAACTGAGGGGACCACTGAAGCAATTTTGCACCACTTGCCTTATACAAGGGTGCTGCCACCTTAAAAAGATCTTGCATGAACTTCTTGAGAAACTTACACGCCCCCAAAAAAACTCATTAATTCCTTAACTGAAATGAGGGGTGGGCCACTCATGAATTGCCTTCTCCTTGTCAGGAGTTATCATATGTTCTTGGTCAACATGACGTTGCCTAGAAAAGTGACCTGGGATTTGATAATTCACATTTGCTAATCTTCAGCATAAGTCGGGCTACCTTCAACCTCTCCACCACTTGCCATAGGTATACTGCATGGGACTCATGATCAGGGGAAAACATCAGAATATCATCCATATAGGCCACCGCGCACTCACTCAGCAGGTCTCCTCAAGGCTGTATCTATAGAACTTTGAAAGATAGCAGGTGCATTTTTAAGCATAAAGGGCATAACCTGAAACTGGAAAATCTTTTTTCTGGTACAGAATGCGGCTAACCACTCCTGTCTCTTCTTAATCTAGATCAGATTGAATGCATTGAGGCAATCCAGTTTGGAGAACTTTTTAGCCTTTTCTTCATAGCGTGCACTCTGAGAATCTAGAGAGATGGGATGTAGGTCTGGTACAGTAATATTATTTAGTTTTCCATAATCTATGCAAGGGTGTAAAGTTACATCAGCCTTCTCCGCAAAGAGAAGTGGGGAGCATACTGGGGAGGTATGCTGAAAAATTGAACCCTTTTCTAACTGCTCCTTAACATACATCTAAGGCCTCCTCCTCCCAGACAGTCAATGGGTAAATGGGAGAAGATATATGCACCAGATCCACAGTGAGCTTGAATTTGCGATTAAACTCTAAGTGGTCTGGTAGTGCATTAGCTAAAGCCACAATAAACAAAGATTCCAACTCCTCCAATCAGAAAGGTAAGGAAACCTCCACAGAGGGCTTCAGCAATGGGGCAAGGCTGAGAGGGTAAATATTAGGCCAATGGGGCAATTTGCCCTGAAAGTTAGCTTCAGCTAAATGGACCACCAACTTGTGACCATTTTTCAAAGTGATGGATAGGGTATTTTCTTTTAAGTTAGTCCTGACATCAAACTTTTGCCACCACTCTATAACCAAAATAATGGGATACAAGAGGTTTTTTATAGCTTGAAAATGGTTGGACAAATGATAGTTACCAACATGATAATCCACTAAACCCAAATAATCAACATGGGATTATCTTGGAAATCACCTCCTCTAACCATACCTCTTGGTACGTAACTCAGCTCAAGGTAGTCAGCTAGGTTTTGGTCCATAAAATTTCAGAGGCACCAGTATCCACCAAAATAATGGCGCTGGTTTTCCCTTAAGGGGATGAAAGGGTAGCAGTCAGTAGAAAATAACCTAAATGATCTTTATTTAAAGCAGAAAATGCCAGCACTTCACCTCAAACTCTTTATCTGGCATTAACATGTCTCTTTGATATGTTTTTGAATCATAAAATGAAGAGGGATAATTGGTCACTCTTACTTCTGAGGTCACATATCCCACCATATTTTCTGCAGATAATTAACATTTTCATATTTTAAAAGAAAATCTTTTCCACCTCCTAAGTTCTGCAGATCATGTTAGGGGACAGGGGGATTATTAGGCTTAATTCCATATAATGGAATAGGAACTTCATCACGGTCATAAGCGAAGAGACCTCATTCAGTAGTATATGAGGTAACATAATTTAAAATGCATTTTGAGTTGAGAATGACCCTATGCTTTTTTGACGATGGGTTGCATGACGTTATCCAAGGCCAACACCGCAGGCCCTCCATTAATGATCCTACCTGCATTATTCAAATGCAGTGCCGAGGAAAAACAATTTTTTAGTGTCAATTTAAAAAATTTGGCAGAAAGTCAGGGAATCATAACTTGCAGATTGCAAAGTGTTTGTATCCACCAGGCATGGGATAGAAGGGTGAGTACTTTCTGGGTGAAAGTAGCAAGAATAACAACATAATGCTCCAAACCTTAGCAAAATTTAAGCTTATGGGTGTTCCCCAACGTTGCCGTGGCCACCTGCTGGCACACACTGTGTGCACTTTATAAAAGTCCCACACAGAAAAAGGTCAGGCACATAAGATTCAAGGTTTGGTTGACTAATGTAAGGAGAGTGTCTATAACTCTCCTGTTTTCAGCGTGGAGGTTCACAGTGCATAGGGCCAATGCCAGGAAGCTAGTTGAAAGTATTAAAGTTACTAGAGCCCAGCATAGAGAGCTAGAGCTATAATAACATAGGACAAATATGGCTATCATTATAGAAAATGATCTAATCGAAACATGCGGTGATCAAAGAGGTGGAGTATAGGTGCCCTAGGTTGGAGGGAACCTGGGTAACCCAACGGTACATGGACAGATAGATTTGTTGTAGTTATAATTGAATGGTTAACATTGAATGAGAACTTCACAAAGAGGTCTGCGCACAGGATAGACCAAGATAGCATAAATATAAAAAACGGTTTACTATTGAGGGGGTTTATTATAAGTGAAGTCAACCAATGGGAGAGATTGGTCTTGACATGAAGAATTTAAGGGAATTTGGGAAAACAATCAGTTGAAGAATGTGGGTCTAAGCCAAGGTGCAACAATAGGTGCACTCTTCCATTGGGCAATAAACTGTACTTGGTAATTGACCAAACTCAGATAATTGATTGTAGAAATGGCTGACCCAAGTTAGAAATTTCAAAAAATTTAATAGGTTTCAAGACCCTGTTTACCCAAAACCAAAGAGAACCATTTTTATTCATAACAAAGCAAGTTCTTTTTTACCTCCTGCTCTTATACAGGGCTGAACTTCTTTTGCATCCATAGGATCAACCTGGGCATACTTTGCCTTAACTCAGCGTTGATCTATTGTATACTTGAGGTCAGGGAGGCCTGCTAGCTTCACCTTCTTGGCCTCCTGACATGCTGCTTTGTCCTTAAATTTGGTCCCAATTATAATGTCATCTTCTAACTGTAACAGATCAGGTGGTACCTGATCTGTACATTGCTATGGATCAGTTAGTACTAGATCTGAATATAAGAAGAAACCTGAATGAGAAGGTTTTGGAGCAAGGGAAATTTGACAGACTGAAGCTAAATCACATCCAAGTCAATATGACATCAGACTTACAAGCATTTCAGATGATGATTCCATGGGGAATGGAATCTTCACCCAGGATGTGCAGGATGGTTCAGAAGATCTTGGCATAGTGGAAAGCCCATTTTATATTTGCAAATGCACTATATATTTGAGGATAGGCTGTCTTAAATAGCCAGTTGAGTCTTCTACAATAACCCTAAAAATCAAATAATGATTTAGTGGCATGTAAAAAAAATTTTTTTTAAAATAATATAGTCAGATTGGAAGATATGGGCTCCAATAGTGGGCATGGTTTGGCGTTGTCATGCTACTTGGTATCCTCCTACAGCATGTGGACAGGGATCTGAGGGCACGTGGCAATGGCAGAACTTGGCAGATGGGTTTGGGGATTGGCTCTGGTGATCTGGTCTCTAGTGGATTCAGTTATGTGGCTCTTACTTCCCAATTTCCTTATGGGGTATTGGTGCAAACGCGTTTGTTACACTAACCATGATATATATCAGTATATCATATAGCTATAGACTCTGAAACTATTTGACCAATCACCAAGAAAGTTGTCACATATAAGTATTTTTTCATGGAGAAATTTTATAAATTTTAAAATTAATATTTTCTATTAAAATAAAAAGGTTTATATGTAACAAGTGAAAATCTTATATGTTTTTGATGGTAATTGGTATAATATAATGGCTGAGCAGTTAGATATTCAGTTGATTCAATTTTAAAATTAATTTGTTAGGTGGTTAGTGGTCATTTGACTCTTTAAAAGTTAATATAAATCAAAACTTTATATCAAAACCCAATTGATTTTAATAATACCTCCTCTAGCATAATTAGATCAGCTTTTGGCTCTAAACCCATATTTTATAAAGGTCAGTTGTTTGAATCCTGGCACAATCACTTTTATTTAATTACTTTTTATCATTTAAACTATTTATATAGTTAAAGCTCTTATTGCAAGTATAATCAAAACTAAAAAGAATGAGCTAATGTAGCAATAAATTTAAATTTAAGAGTTTTATCTATATATATAAATAGATGTTGGTATATATATCTGTTAATTATCCAGTCAAATTTTTCAATTCATTGGAGCCTCTTGGAATACCACTGCACACATTAACCTTGAAAGTTGACTCACCATTACTGCTCCTTTGAAATCTGAACCTGCCAAAGTTGTGCAACAGAACCAGATTTTCTATGAAAAAACTGATGCCAAATGTGTTTTAAGCAACACAATTAATGGCAAATATAAAGAAGATTTGCTGATTACACATATTCCAATGATTCTCACTAATTTGACCTTTACATTCAAATGACTACACTTTCCTGTGCATCTTGCTTTTGTGATGACAATCAATAAAGCTCAAGGGCAGTCACTGCATGTTGCCAGATTAAATTTAGAAAATTCATGTTTTTTGCATGGTCAACTATATGTTGCTTGCTCCAGAGTAGGAAATCCAGAAACTTTGTATATCTATACACCAAATAAGAAAACCAAAATTTTTGTTTATCCACTTACATTACATTAGATGTTAGTATTAGTTTCAATTATTTTAAGTTAGTTCAATTATATAGCAAATGGAATAGCCAAAAATATTGCTCATTTACATGAATTATTCATAGAAAGTTTATATAATTCATCATTTATTTATACCAATAAAAATAATGAGATTTTATCAGTATGAGTCATCTTTTATTTTTTTCACATTTTTACACAATGCATTATAGATTCTAGATTATATATAGACCATCCATTTTTATATAAATAATTATACAAATGCAGGAAAATGTCAGCTGGGTTCTGCTAGCTATAATATAAAATTTTAAATCTAATCAGTTCAAATCAGCTGATAATAAATAAACCTGAGCAACGCTGGGTAACCACTAGTAAGATTTAAAGCGGGCTATTTTTTTGAGTGGTGATAGATTTGCATTCAGGCTATTACAGTCCACTTAATTTTGTATTTTATCAAGGTTAAACACCTCACACAGTTTTATATACTATATGGATCATTAAGTAAAGATAAATATAATGGCAGCAGAGCTGTTACTATGAATCAAGCAACCCCTTATCACTCAGTATGGGATTTCTTACAAATTTTGCTACAATTTTGGGGTTACCTTTAGATCTATAACCTAAAGTTGGCTAGGTTGCATCAATTCAAATATGTATTTGTATCGGCATCGGTTGGTAGACCGACTGGTCCAAATATGACGTCATACCGTTCGAGCCCATGAACCCAGAATGAAATCAGGGGCGGGGGTTGATAGCCGTAGCCAAATTGATATTCGATACTAAATACGGGTGATGGGGTGCAACTTGGCTCAACTTATAGCCGAAGGATCCAATGTCAACCCAAGTGACACTCGACGACGGGTTCAAGACGAGCCGGGTGATCCACGTGTCTCACTATATCCCATCGATATGCCGCCGTGACTCTGCCAATGGCTGGTCCTTTACAAACCGCCGGGGTCATTCCGCCATGAATGTAGCTATCCGCTCCTTAAGCCCCGACTGCCAAAACTTCCACTTGGGCTACGTCGGGAGATGCTTGGACGAGAATGATGCTACGCTATGCCACAATGACCTTAGCGATGAGGATAAGTCAACCTTGTCTACGAGGCTACAGGGGGAGCACAAGTACATCCCCGTCTTTTCCGAGGAGGAGGCCGCGGCCCATTACGAGGGGTACTGTAAGACGGGTAATTGATCCTATATCTACTCTATAAACACCATCCTAAACAGAGCTCTGGCCAAATGTTTCATTACCTCCTCGGGATTTTAAAGAAGATATCATTACCCAGAAACGTAACTGGGAAGGGTATCGGAAGGTGAACCAACATTTCGCCAACGCGGTTGCGGATTTTTATAGGCCTGGGGATTACAGTAAGGGGCCCTTAACCTTACCCTCCATTTAACTAACTCGCTTAACAGTTTGGGTTCACGATTACCACCTGATGCTTGTACCCGAGATGGTGCGGAAGCTGGTCCCCGAGGCTCGGATCGGGTTCTTCCTCCACGCCCCGTTCCCGAGCTCCGAAAATCTTTCAGGTGCCTTCCAAGTATCCGGTTATTAAAAACCATCTCACGCTTTAGCCCGCAAGGAGATCCTCAACGGGGTCCTTGCGTCCAATCTGATTGGCCTTCAGGTAACGTTTTCAAAGCTATTGATACCGATCAGTTTTAGACTTACGCCTACGCACGCCATTTTTTCAAGCACTTGCACGCGAGTGCTCGGCCTGGAATCCGCCCCTGAAGGCATCGATTACTTTGGAAACATCATAGCGGTCGAAGTGTTCCCCATTGGCATCGATGTCGCGGTGTGTGAGGCCCACAGGTAGTTCACTGCGCGGCTTCTTTAATCGCGGGCAGGGAGAGCGACGCGGTGCTCGCCAAAATCAAGTCCCTCAAGGAAATCTACCCCGGCAAAAAGATCATCTTCGGGCGCGATAAGATTGACCAGGCGACCGGCCTGCTTCAAAAGTTCAAGACGTTCGAGCTCTTCCTCCAGAGATACCCCGAATGGCAAGGCAAGGTAGGCGCGCTGGCTACCGCGGCGTAACTTCTTTTAGGTCGTCCTCGTGCAGGTTTCGTCCTCCCCGCAGAGCCTCCCTGCCCTCGAGAAGAAAATCGCCGAGGTGGTGTCCCGCATCAACACCACCTTCGGTTCCCTGAGTTTGTCCCGGTGCATCACTTTCAGCACCTCATCGCGAGGGAGGAGTACTACGGGCTGCTATCGATTGCCGACGTGGCCCTGATCACCTCCGTCCGCGACGGCATGAACACCACCTCCCACGAGTTTGTTATCTGCCAGCGCGACAACTTTAGCCCGCTGATCTTGAGTGAGTTTACGGGGACGGCTGGGTCGCTTAAGGAGGCTATGCTGGTGAACCCGTTTGATTATAGCGTAAGCCTTCTGCCTCGGCCGCTTACTCTATTTCAGGGGGTCGCGGAAACTATCCATAGAGCGCTAAGCCTGTCCTACGACGCGAAGGCCGAGATGCACAGCGTAACCCACCTTACTAACGGCTGATTTCGATCGCAGCAACTTTACAAGCGGGTGACGACCCAAGACGCCAAACACTGGGCCCGCAGCTTCATTTCCAGCCTGGACCGGTGCTGCAACAGCCTCGACTTCTCGAACCCTACGCCAGCCCTTGACTACGACGCCTTGCGCTCCAGCTATAAGGCCGCCAAGAAGCGGCTGCTACTGTTTGATTACGACGGCACGCTGACAGAGATTCGGTCGGTTCCCTCGGCGGCGGTGCCCTCCGATCGCATGCTGGAGGGCCTCCGCATGCTGACGCGCGACGAGCGCAACGTCGTATGGATCATTTCTGGGCGCGATCAAAAGGCGCTCCAAGAGTGGATGGGGGATGTGTCGCGGTTGGGGCTATCGGCGGAGCACGGGTGCTTTATGAAGGAGCCGCACGCCGGCAGCGCCGATTGGGTCAACCTGGCGGAGGAGATTGACTTGAGCTGGAAGGACGACGTGCTCGAGATCTTTACATACTACACCGAGCGCACTCAGGGTTCCTTTATCGAGCACAAGCGCGCGTCGCTGGCCTGGCACTACCGCATCGCCGACCCCGAGTTCGGGTCCTTCCAGGCGAAGGAGTGCCAGAACCTCCTCGAGAACACCGTGGCGTGTAAACTGCCCGTCGACATCCTCATCGGCAAGAAGAACATCGAGGTGCGGCCCATCGCCATCAACAAGGGGGAAATCGTCAAACGCCTCCTCACCCTTCACCCGGACGTGGACTTTGTTTTCTGCGCCGGCGACGATAAGACGGATGAGGACATGTTCCGCGCTCTCAAGTCCACCTCGATTCAAGACCCCGCCGTCTTCAGCTGCTCCATCGGGTCCCAAACCAAGAAGACCCTCGCCAAGTGGCGCCTCGACTCCCCTCGGGAGATGATTAAGGCCGTGCGCTTTATGGGCTCCGTCTGAAGTTATTCTACCGGCCCATTTACGCTTCCCTGAGCCTTAAGGGTTGGTTCATCCTGAAGGTTGGTACATCTATGTTTATCGTGGTTACTATTGAGGAGCTGTAGACTTTTCATACCCGGTATTGATTCTAAACCAATAAACCACCTTTAGCCTTAATGCCTTTCAAACTTTCAAGGGCGATCCGGTAGAAAGCTCATATCTAACGGGTGTTTGAGGTGGGAAGTCTCAGTTTAGAAACGGGGTCAAGGTTGGTACCGTTACAAGTAATTTCTAGCCCCCTTGGATTCTCATCCACCGTACGCATCAAGGTTTTTACTCCCCAAACATTTTTTTAGCTAAACTCAAAATCTGCCCATGAGATGGCAGTTTACATCAGTAATCTGATCTTAATGGCCTTTACAGCTGAGTTTTATAAGCTGGTTAACCTTTGTTTACCACAGATACAAATCCTCAAAGGTGCTTACGTCTTTCTCACTTAAAGGTAAGCCTTGTACCTGAAGCAAGCTGGCCAAAGAGATAATACATGATAAAAAAGAAGGTGGTGGTGGTTGAAGTTAACCTACTAAAACCGGGGGTTTATATCCACTCCCAGTCCTAGCGGAGGGCGAGATGGGTTAGGGGTTGGTGCTCTATGCTGATACCAAGCGTATACTGGGTAAGCTAAAAGGTAGTCTTAGCGTTCAGCCAATCGGGGCTACAGGTCAGTCAGTTTAACTTTTAAAGGAGGTGTAACGATACCAACCCAACAACTATAACCAGGGATGTTATGCTGTAAGCGGATGTGGGCTCGTTGATATAAACTATGCATTGGATTATAATTTGGTGCCGATCCATTTTGCTGCTCTGTGTAAAGGTAACCTCATAAGAGGCCGTTGTCATAAAGTCCCTAGAAGTGACCTGTAAGCGGGTTAAGTAATGAACCTTAAAAGTGGCATCCAAAGCTGGTATGATCAGATGGGGCATGGATTATAGCTGTTGAATGTATAAAAGTCCACCTAAAAGAAAACTGCCGCTCAACTGGCAGTTTGTGAAACTTTAGATGGCTCATGCGTCAACGGCTGTGATGTAGAGTTGGAATGGGTTTACCTGCCATTTAGGGTTGGCTTGAAGCCATCTCAAAGTTTATGGGGGGTGCTATTAGAAATATGATTTATTATACATGGGTAATATACTAAATCCTATATAGAGGATAAAAATGCCAATACTACAATTAAGCTTTAAAACTACCTACCCGGGATCAAACTATACACTTTGGGGAGGTTGGAACCATTTTGAGTGGTATAAAGAAGCTAGCCAACCAAAAACTCTGTTGGATAAGATAAACCCCTTATTAAATCAAGCTTCAAGGCTGGCGTTGTAATTGGTGCTTAGGCATTGATATACAACTTCACGGGTTGGAACTTTTTATATATAAGATAAGGGGCTGTATGAAGCCAGTAGCCCTACAATAGATAGTGAAGAGTTTTCTATCAAAGGTTTTTCATTTGATAGTTAGAATACTAGGTGAATAAAGGATCCCCTTAATTTTTATTCCCATCATAAACTATATGACTGAGTACCAAGCAGCACAGTTACTCTAGAAATTGGTAGGCATCCTTGGCTCAGGTTTTTGGGGCAAAACCCTAGATAATTGTTTTATACTGGCAGAGCAAAGTAAAAATACAATAAATATAAAGGAGTTTAATTTATGATGGCATAAAGCTTCATAAATTGATAGGAAGTGATCCAGGGGGAATTTGCCAGGGGGTTGTAAAAATTTTGACCCTCACTAGCTATACAACTACATCTAAAAAACTTGGGCGTGTGGGAAAGGTAATCCACCATAACTTAATTTGATGGATTAACAGTGATATTGAGGCAACCCACATAATTTATTTTGACCGATTAATCTTAGTGTCAAGGACTAAGGAATTGAACCCTTAGCCTAAAATACAACCTTAAAAAGCAAGGTAGTTGAATGGTTGGTCAGACCAGGTTGCAACATTTCTCCCCACTTGACCAAACATCCCATCACAGAGATGAGCAGGGGTAGATGGTAACTTGGAAAGGTGAGGCCACTAGGCCATGAATATAAACATATGTGATTATCTGATGCTAAATTATGCACTGGGTGAGAATAAATGTTTTCTAAAGACACCTTAATTTTTCCCTGGTTAGGATAAATAGCACCAGAGGCAATGGTGGGATCCCTTTTGGATAACTGGATTGGTGTAGGATGTTACCATACAACCCTTCAGGAATTTGCAAGGTGATCATTCCAATGAGGGCCTGATGCTCTGGTTTAATAGTACACTTTTGTACCGCATGAAGTGGTACCTTGTTGGACTTTGCAACCTGTTGAGTTACATTTAAGTTGTTTTGCCCACCTTTATGATATCTAATAGGAATTACCTCTTTAGACTCAACATTCACAATTAATGAAGGTTGTGATGGGGGCTCAAACTGAGTGATGGGTTTAGCTTCCACTGGCATTTGAAGCTGAGAAGGCACAGTATGGACATTGGCTTCTAACCCGCAATCCAATACCAATGAAAAAATTTGCATTTCTTATCTGACATTGGCCACCCAATTTTGGTGGAATCATATAAGTGCATAGTACTCATGGCTGTTAGTTCCAGTTTATACTTAGAGGTTTCTCAGTTAAATAGAAAGGTAGGTTGTTCTCTTACCTCCAGGGTATTATCCACAAAATTAGCTTTCAGCCATATGTTCACATGAAAGAGATACCAATGAGCAATTCATAAATATTATGAGGTAAAATGATGGCTGGAGCAGACAACAATTTTATACTTAACTCCAACAGCAAGGTAATATAAGCTTCTAAGCAATTAATGGCATTAGTGCTCACAATGCCATACTCAAATGGTAGTCAATATCAGGTTTGGTCTCCAATCTTTTCAGCAATTTTTAAAAATGATGTTGATGAGGTCTCTGCTGTCCATTTAACCAAAACCAGCATGTTGTATATGCTCATATCAATGTAAAGGCCCTCAGTGTGATTATCTGGGTGGTGGGAGTGTAAATATCAAGGGTATCTGCTTGACTCAAATAATTAAATAAATCATCAAAACATGGGACAATGGAGGCATAATGTCCCCAATCAGTATATCCATAAAGGCTGTCTCCCCAAATAAGTTGAATCCCATTAAATTTGGGTCATCAGTTTAGATTTTAGAATTTGGTGGGTTTAGATACCCCTGCTCCACTCCGCTTAAGCTTTTCTTAAGTCCCTATCAGTGGCCGCAGCCATTAAACAAATTCAGGATTTGTTTTTATTGGATTTGGTATTTGGAGCGCTGAAAGTAAGGGTGCAGCGCTGGATGTAATCTACCATTTCAGTAATGGGAGTGTTGGAATTTAAAACGGGTAGCATGGTCCTTGATTCTAGGTGGGGCTTGAAGGATGGCAGAAAGTGATCTGTTTGTCATGATGACTCAGATTTTAGCCCAGTACAACACTTAAGCCTCATAATAGAGTTGATTGGCAAAGGCTAACATTTCCTTGCCAACTTTAAATTTGTTTGATAGGGGGGCAGTTTTCCATCAAATCATCCATTCCGCTCCACCAAACTCATCAAAGATAATTTTCTTAGCGTTGGTATAAGACATACCAGCTTCAGTAAATTTTGGCAGTGCTGATGCTTGATTATATGAGTCCAGTAATTATGGTGGCCAGTTTGGTTTAGTCTTTGGCGTTTCTTATCATGATTTCATATAAATTGTCAGGATTCCTACCCAAATTGAAAATTTAGATTAGTCACCTGAAAGAAATTGATCCCAATATGACCAAATAGCCTAAACATCTTTTGGGGATAATCCTTGACAAAATTCAATGGCTCTAAAAGTTAGGGATCAACCTCAACTTATGTGGTCAACTATTGCTCCCTCAAATTTTTCTAATTTTGGTGTACAAACCTGATCCATGCAGCTAGAAAAGCTTATTAGACCAAGATAACTAGCATGCTGCAGAATCCCTGATTCTTTGTAATTTATAGAACTTAGCTTAGACTGCTTGAATTTTTGACCAAAACACCTCCCTGAATTCCCTTATATTGCAGATTCTAAGTTAATAATGACTGCTCTCTTCTTTTTGCAATTTTAAGTAAAAGTTAGCCAATATTTATTAGAAAATACTACTCCAGATGTAGTATCCAAAGTAAAGAATTTTAAACCAGGGAAATCACAAAAGGTATATTCCAATACCCAGGAGCTTTGGGTCCTCTGGCCTCAAAATATTAAGGGATATGTGGTATCACACCCGCGGTCCTGACATAGATGTAAAAAGCTATGGATATTTCCATAGGTTGCAATCTAATCTGACCAACCATTCAACCATTTTATTTTTATTTAAAATTTTATTCTAGATGGGGGATTTGACATCTTGGGCCTTGATGCCAAAAATCTGTTACTTCAATTTATGATGTATTGCCTTGAATGTCATGTTTACTGAAATCATTGAGGGTACCAACTGCCAAGACAAGGAAAGTCTTCAGGAGTCCAAAAGTCAAGCTGCAGGACCTCCCTGACTTAAAGCACACCTTGGACCAACGCTGGGTGCAGTCAAGATATGCCCAGGTTGGTCCAGGGGAAGTGCATGGTGCCCAGCCCTGAATTACAGCAGGGTCTTTAAAATGTACTTGTTATCTTCTTAATGATGATGGGTCAGTTTGGTTGCTTGGAGAACAGGCGTTTGAGACCCATTCAATTTTTAATATTTCCAAATTGGGTCATCTCAGCCTGCAAACAATACCTTAAGTCTATTTGATGTCAAGCTACAGTACCCTGGCCAATGGTAGGGTGCACCAATTGGTTTGTCTAGGCTTGGTACCATTTTCCTCAATTGACAACTTGCCTCCACTTGTTTGAAGTATAGTTCTCAAGACCAACTTTCCTCGTTGGTCATCTTCCTTATTAATAAAATCTTGTTAGTTTACATTTTTAATGTTAATTTGGGTGAATCTGTGCGCAGACCTCTTTGAGGAGGTCTCTAGCAACGTTAGCTGGTTTATTTGCATAAATTTAACTATCACATCTGGTGCACTGATGGGCCACCCTGGTCCCCACCAAACTGAGGCACCCTTGCACTCCAGCCCAGATCACCGCTTGGATATAGACTCCACTTTGGGTCCACCCAAGTCTAGTTGTTTGTTTGCTATCTTTTAATATATACCACATTGTACACCCTTGCCCTGTGTTACTTTAGCACCATCAACCTCTGTGGGGCTATGCTCAAAATAATACTGATGATTAGTTCCCTGGCAGTGTGGCTGTGCCTACCTCGCTGGGAATGGGAGAGTTATAGACACTCTCCTAACATTAGATGACTATCCTTTTTTATTTATGTGCACTAGAATTGTCCATGTGGGGCTTTTGCTGAGTGCAAATTGAGTGCGCGCACCACTTCACATGGCCTTAACGGGGCTCTTTATCGTTTTCTCATTTGGCTAATGGTTGGGGAGTTTTGGCATTATTCTCACTACCTCCAACTGGGAAGTTCCCACCCTTCTTGCTTGTACATGGTATATTTGGACGCTTTGCAACCTTGGAGTTGTGATTCCCCAACTTTCCATTGAAATTAACAAAAATGATATAATTAAGCTGTTTAATTTCTTGGCACCACATTAAGACGGTGTAGAAAAGATCAGTGACAAAGGGCCTGGTGGAAATGGCCTTGCTAACGATGTACAACCCACCACCAAAATGGGTATGAGGTTGTTCACATTCCAAAACACGTTTTGAAAATGCTAATTTCTTATATAAAAATGAGCCAAATATCAACTTTTGTGGCTCTAGTCTGGAACCAAATATCATTATACCAGATCACCCAGAGAACCTGCGCTTGACCCCTACCATGATCTGCAGAATATAGGCGGTGGAGAAGTAGTTACCTTTACAATATAAAATTGTTTATGCAACTGCTGAAGATATGGTGGGATATGTGACCTCAGTAGTAAGAGTGGCCAACAATCCCTCTCCATTTTTGATGCAAAAATGTACCCTAAAAGCATGCTTATGCAAGATGAAGAGTTTCCCTTTGAGGTGTTGGCTTTTTTTGCTTTAAATAAAGGCCATTATGGATATTTTTCTCAACTACAACCCTTTTATCCATTTAGGGAAAATCAGCATAAATATTCTAGTGGATACAGGAGACTCTGAGCATTTTATTGACCAAGACCTAGCCGACTACACAGGTTGAATTATTTACCAGGTGGCATGGTCAGGGGAGAGGCTTCCCAAGGTATTCCCACGCTGAAGATTCTGTTTAGTGGATTATCAAGTTGGCAAATACCATTTGGCTGACCTCTTCCAAGAAATCAAAAACCTCTTGTATCCCAATATTTTGGGTGTAAAGTGGTGGCAAAAGTTTGACATCAGAACCAAATTGAAAGATAATATTTTGAATCTAACTTTAAAGAATAATCAAATAATATTTGTCCCTTTGTCTGATGAGAACTCTCAGGGCGACTTGCCCCACTGGCCCAATATCCACACTCTCAGCCTTGCTCCATTGCTGAATCCCTCGCTGATGATACTCTTACCGTCCTGTTTGAAGGACTGGAAACTTCGTTTGATGCGGCCTCAGCTAATGTACTACCAGCTCATTCAGAGCTTTATTGCAAGTTCAAGATCACCGTTGATCTGGTACGTATATCCTCACCAATTTATTCTTTGACTGTACAGGAGGAAGCGGCCTTAGATGTGTGTGTTAAGGAGCAGTTAGCTAAAGGTGAAATATTTCAGCGTATCTCCCCAATATACTTCCCACTTCTCTTTGTGGAAAAAGCTGATGGTACCTTATCCTTGTGCATAGATTATGGGAATCTCAACAGTGTCATAGTACCAGACTTTCATCCCATCCCGTTGGACTCACAGATTGCTCACTATGTGGAGAAGGCAAAAGTCTTCATCAAACTAAAATTCTTAAATGCGGACAATCAGATCTGAATCAAGAAGGACCAGGAGTGGCTAACCACATTCTATATTAGAAAAGGAATTTTCCAGTTTTAGGCTATACCTTTTGGGCTTAGAACACCCCACTATCTTTCAACGCTGTATAGATATGGCTTTGGAGGACCTGCTGGGGGTATGCTTGGTAGCCTACATGGATGATATTCTAGTGCTTTTCACTGATAATGAGTCCCATGCAGTACATCTTTAGCAGGTGGTGGAGCGTTTGATGGCATCTGACCTTGCGCTAAAATCAGTAAATGCGAATTATTTAAGTCCCAGGTCACCTTCCTGGGAAATGTCATATTTGATTAAGGCCACATGATAACTCCAGACAAGGAGAAGGAGATTTGTGAGTGGCCCACCCTAACTTTTGTCAAGTAATTGAGGAGTTTTTTTTGGGGGGATGTGTAAGTTCCTTAAGAAATTCACACCAAATCTTTATGAGGTGGCGACGCCCTTGCATAAGGCAAGTGAAGCAAAAGTGCTCCAGTGGTCCCCTTTTGCAGGATGCCTTCCAAGCGGTAAAGTGCACCCAGTTTTCCACGTCCATCCTTTACCATGTAGATCCCTTAAAGGAGTTCATTATGCCACTGATGCCTCCAACTTTGCCATAGCAGCGGCCTTATTACAAATAGGCAAAAATGGAATAAAGCATCCAGTGGGGTATTTTTCTCGCAAAATGTCCCTGCCTGAGTTAAACTACGCCGTTTATGACAAAGAGTTGTTGGCAGCGGTTGAGGCACTTACCTTCTGGCGTCATCACTTGCATGGCTCATCCTAACCCTTCCGCATTTGTACAGACCACTGTGCCTTGTTGTACTACCACACACCTCATGTCTTAACTCCACAGCAAACATGCTGGCGTGAGACCCTGGCCCAATTTGCGTTTTCTTTTGAATTTACAAAAGGCAAGGAGAATGGTTTGGAGGATGCTCTAAGCCAAAACCCTGCACTAAATCCTAATTCTAATGAGGTAGAGATACACAACACCCACTTGTGTTTCCGCCAGGTAAAAGTGTGGCTCAACTCCCTTATCCCTTGGCCCATGGGCCAGCGCTTGCTCCTCTGGAAAATGTGGAGGAATATGGTATGTTTCTAAAGGTAGTCTTTTCACAGCATTTGTTGGCCGATTTTATTATGATCCTTCCCAAGAGTGAGTTAATCATGAGGACATCATCAGGGGTTACCGCGTGAAGGATGAGATGGTGTGGTTCCAGCAGCACCCATGGGGTCCTTCTGGACCATTTGCCTGGAAATAATATGGGACTAACAGACGGGATCATGGTTGGCCATCCTGGGAAAGCAAAAAACTCTAGAGCTAATTCGCCGCACTTACAATTGGGAGAGGTTAGCCACTTAGGTAGGCCAGTATTGTAAAAAATGCCTAGTCTTCAAACAAATGAAGCCAAATAACCAGCCAATAGCAGGGTTATTGGTAACAGTTCAAAAGGCTTAAGGGTATTAGACTTTTTTATCAGTGGATTTTATTGTACAATTAACTGTATCTGATGGCTATGATGTTATCATGGTAGTGGTGGACCGTTTTATGAAGTTTTCCCATTTTATTACCTGCAGAACCACAGTAACCGCGGCTGAGATGGCTAGGCTCTTCATTTATCATGTTCTCTCCCTTCGTGAGGTGCCCCAGGAGATAATAGTGATCATGGTTCCCAGTTTACCTCTATATTTTGGAAAGAGTTGTGTAAGACTCTTCAGATTTGCACATGTTGTTCAACTGCCTACATCCTCAATCATATAAGTAGACTGAACAAGTGAACCAGTTCTTGGATCAGTTCCTGCGGTGTTACACCACCGTGGACCATTCAGAGTGAATTTCCCATCTCCCCAAAGCACAATTCATTATAACAACGCCTAACGTGCATCTATTGGTTGTTTTTCTTTTTCTCCAACTATGGCTTCAAACCGCCTTCAACATGGAGCCCAATTGTGGATCCAAGGTAGAAGCGATGGTGGACTTTGCAAAGATGACCAAGAAGGTACACCAAGGGTGAACACCAATCTGGATGCGGCCATATGAGCTTACAAGGAGAATGATGATGGTAAGAGACGAGTTGATTCAATGTACTAGGAAGGAGATCTCATGATTCTGGATGCTAAAAACATCTCAATCAATCAACCATGCAAAAATAACTGGGACCAAAAAGTAGTGGTACTCCACGTTGTCAGAAAGGTGGGCCACACCACATACCAATTGGATCTCCCCTCTCATTCTGGATCTTTTTCAGACTTCCATGAAAGTAAGCTTACATTGTTTGATGGCCATCCACCACAGACCCTAGAGGCTTATCTTGTTGATGGGGCGCCAGAGTGGGAAGTGGAGGAGCTTGTAGCCTCATGACAAAAAAGAAGAAGGCTTACAGTACTTTGTATCCTGTAAGGGATCTGATGCATCAGAGAACAATTGGTAATAGTGCGCAACTGCACTCATGCCCAAGACCTGGTTAAATTTTTCCACGAGCGTTTCCCCTAGGCTGCTTGACCTCAGTCTAAGCAACCATTGCCGCTATGAAGTTGGCTCCAGCCCACTAGAACCTTTACCTGGAGAAAGCTCCTGGAGGGGGGTGGAGCCCCAAAGAACAAGAGGGTAATGTCATAGCTTAATGACATGATTTAGTGAACCAACTTTCAGAATAAAGCTGTTCATCATAAGCCAAAAAGTTTAAATTGGCAGGCCTCCCTGACCTCTAACATACCCTGGACCGAATCTGGGTTTAGGAAAGATATGACCAGGTTAGTCCTGGAAATGTGTATGATGGTTGGCTCTGAGTTACAGCAAGGGCGTTAAAACGCACCAGCTATATCACTAATAGTGACGTTTAATCTGTTTGTTTAGTGAATAGGGCTTTGAAACCCATTTAATTTTTAATAATGTGAAATTAGGTCATCTTTGCCTGCAAACAATAACTCAAGTTCAGTTAGTCTCAAGCTACAGTACCCTGGCCAATGGTAGGGTGCAACTATTGGGTCACTTAGATTTGGCTCCATTTTCGGCAATTGATGATTTGCCCCCCATTGTTTAAGTAAGTTTACATGAGACCAACTTTTCTTATTGGTCGACTTCCTTAATAAAAATTCCCTTTAGTTTGCGTCTTTTATTATGGTTCCTTGGGCAAACCTGTGCGCAGACCTCCTTGGGAGATTCTCTAACAAAGGTGGCCGTTTCATTAACAAAACAATCTACTGTATCTGGTGTACCTCTGGGCCGCCCTGGTCCACTCCAGATTGAGGCACCCAAGCACTCCAGCACAGATCTATACTTGGTTATTGATCACTTTTGGGGTCCACCCAATTTTGCTGTTTACTTGTTATCAACTAATCTATACTGCGTATACATCCTTGCACTAGGCTACTTTGTCACTGGCACCCTTCACGGTGCCCTGTTTACCATCATACCAATGACTGGTTCCCAGGTGGTGTGGCTTTGCATCCCGCACCATCTCTCTGGGAATGGGAGAGTTACAGACACTCTCCTTACAGATCTTTTCTTTCACCTATCTTTTTCAATTAGTCAAATAAAACCTTTGACAATAAATTATTTATCTTCTGTCTTTAGGGCCACTGTTGCCATACAGTTTATCTTGTTTATTATAGAAAGCACTGACCTGTGCAGCTGTATATTGATGCACAGCTCCAATTACAAAACTTGGTGCTCATTACAGGTTCCACTTTAATTAAAGCCTGTATTCTGTTAAGAACCCCTCTTAAAATGTCATGTTTTGATGATGACTATTGAGGTGACAGATGTATATCCCTTATGTTGAACGCAATTATGGATAGGGTCTACCAAGCTCTAATATCATGGGCTAAACTGCCAATTAGTTCCAATTTTGATGAGGAAACCCTTAAGTTTCTGCGTTGACTTTGCGGCCTTGCTTCTATAGATGGGAAGTTACTTTTGCTGCCCTCTGGAAAAAGCTGAATGTTTTACAAAGCCTCATTTAATCCCAGGGAAAGAAATTTGGAATTTTACTTCTTAGTTGGATAAATCTATCCAGAAACAGGCGAAGGATGAACATAAAATTATAGTTTAATGGCATCACTATACTAGAGTAGTAAAGAAGCTCCGCCAGGACCTTGAAAATTATAATTGTAAAGGTTGACAATAATATAGTCAATGTGATTCTTTATATTCTACTTCTGACAATTTTATGGAGCATTTGGGGCCTAATTGCCCAAGGTATTAACTAAAGTACCTCTATTACCTGCTGCTCTTGAACCTGCCATGGCGGCCGCTGCTTCTGTTAGCTTCAGTCACCACCACAACAATATTGATAATTAAATGATTCCGCCAAAGCTAAAAGGGCAACCTTCCAAATTTGATAGGCATAAAATATCCGTACCTTCATGCGTTTAAAGAAGATTACCATGGGCAACGCTAAAAACCAGACCAAACTGGCCACACTGATGAATTTATTGGACCCTTATAGTCAGGAACTTGTGTTGCCAAAAAACTAAAGATGGCATATCATACCTTAATGCAAAAAATATTCTTATTGAGGAATTTGGTGGGGCGGATCTGATGATATACTGAAAAACAGCTTTCTCTTTTATTGACTCAAACCTGGTATGTAAATTTTGGTCTCAATGATTGCTTTGTTATGAGGCTCAATTATTATATGGGGCTAAAATTCCGAGTCATTATAAGCTCAGATTGATTTCTGCCATGCCTGCTAGCTGCACAAGTAATTGTATAGAGTCATGCTACCCGTCCTAAATTCCAATACTACCATTACTGAAATGGTAAATTACCTCCAGTGATGCACCCTTACTTTTGGCCCTCCTAATACCAAGCCTTCCAAGAAGGAGGCAACTATCCTTTTATTGACTTTGACTGCCAACTAGGATTTGGGAAAAGCTCTGGCAGAGTAGAACTGGGATATTCTACACCCACTGAATGTTTTAAGATCCCAGATAATAATTTGAATAACATGGAACAATGGCCCAATGCTGTAATTTTGGAGGTACTTATATTAAATGAGTTCACTACAGCCCCGTGGTTACAGGCGAATACTGACTTACTGGATTTTCATAGTCAAGCAGATACTCTTCAGGTTTACACCCTTACTGGCACTAAATGTACTTATTTGTATACTAGTGTATAAAACATACCCATGCGGGCAATTGTAGACAGTGGGACACCCATCAACATTGCTTCTTTGGCATCAATTAAAAAACTCAAGACTAAGGCCAATATTACCCATTGCAAGTAATATGGCACTGCGGGACCTAGCGCCACTACCTCATTAGGTGCCTATAGCTCCTTTCCACCAGGGTGGTAAAAATGTGTTGTCCATTCCAGACATTTTTTACTACTTGATAAATACAAGTTACTCATTGGCGCCTCATTTTTGAAGTAATATGGTCTAAAAACCATCTTTAAGGAAAATACGTTGGAGGTAACATGACAAACCGTTCTCTTAAGTTACCTGAGAATCCTCTGGTTATAAACTCATCCTGATGGGCTTAGTTATTGAAACTTTGATTGATTTCTCACTGAGATTGCATTGCTAGTGGAGGCTAAATCTGTCACTTAGATTAAGTCCAACTCTCAACCTCCTTTAATTGTTAATGTTGAGTCTAATGGGGTAATTATTTCAATTGAATATTGTAAGGGCAGCTGAAGCCCCTTAAATTTAATTCAGTGTAATTTGAAGTCCAAAAGAATTCCAATCCACGCTGACTAACTGTACTATCAAACCAGGGCATCAGGCCCTCATTAGAACGGATATCACTTTATAATTTTCTGAAGGATTGTATGGTAAAATCCTTCTCCCAGTACGTCAATAAAAAAGGTCCCACTGTTGCCTCTGGTGCCAATTTATTCACCAGAGAGAAATCAAGGTGACATCAGAGAACATCTACTCTTACCTGGTGCACATTCAGAAACATCAAATAATTGCTTATGTTTATGTGTTACTTGGACTAGCGACCTCCTCATTCTAGTACCATCTAGCCCCTACTCATTTCATACTGGAATGTTTGGTCAAGTGGGGGAAATGTTGTAATTTAATCTGACCAATCATTCAACTATTTTTTTCTATCTAACTTTTTTTGTAGTTGAAGGATTTGTTAATTCAGGCATTGACGCCAAACTAATATGTTGAATTAGTACATGATGGATTGCCTTGACGTCATTGCCATCCCATTGAATTAAGTTACAGCGGATTACCTTACTCACAAGCCCATTTTGTTATATGTAGCTAATTAATAGGATTGATTTACAATCAATTTTTTTGGGCCACAATAAGATTAGCAAATGATGATTGAATCCTTACCGCCCTGCTGGCAATATCTCCTGAATCACTGCCTAATGATTATTGAGGCAATACAGCGTCATAAAATCACTATCTTTTTTATTAGTAGTACTCTTGCTCCCTTGCCTCAGGCATAAAACAATTATTAAGGCTTTTTTTCTCAAAGATCTAAGCCAATCATATCTACCACTACCCAGAATAACTGTAAGTCTAGAGGAACGTCCCCTTTGTGTGGATTGGGCGATTTTCCTATTTCCAAATAAAAAGGTCCTAAGAGGTTGGCTGTACCCCTCATCACCCAGGGCGACCTTGCTCATGTGGTAGATGGCCGCTAGGTAACAGCGCTCCCTCTAAAGATTCCTCCCTCAATTCCCACACTTGCCTCCACTGAACTTGTCAACCAAATTAAGGAATTTACACTGAAATCATTGGTAACCATCTTCTGCACAAGTTGGTGGGACTTTGTAAAACTGATGGTGCCAAATCCTCAGAATCAAAGCTGAAATGTCCAAAATTAACAGGAATAAAGCCCAACAGGTGAAAAACTAATAGTCATAAAGGGAAAAGTATCAAATTATCAGATGGAATTGCTGATGACATTGAGCCATTGAGCAATTCAAATTCTGATGCCAAACTCCCTTTAAAGTCATCAGGGATAATCCCTCAATGAACAGGTATCACCATTAGGGGACTGTCGTTAATAATTTGAAATCCTATTTCAAGGATTGGTATTGGTGCCTGATGTAACTCATTTGGCTGAACAAATGCCCCAGCAACTGACATGGGTGGGTTGGCCATCCCAAACCTGTTTCTGACACATTGGGACCGTTCCTATGTGGGGTGGCCTTGGGGGATTCCTGTAATAATCGCGATCATACATGAATCCCATAAGTTGGGAATTATGGGATTTGTTTATGTTGACAGTTGTAATTCTGCTATTCTGAGTAGGATTTTCCTATCCAGGTTAATAGCGGAATAATTTAAAAAAATCATTTCTTTGGCTGTCATTCTGAGCTTTTCCTGTTTCACCGCCAAGTTGCCTGGATGCCACCAATTCTGGAGGCTTTTGCGCCCATTATTACACCCAATTCATTTAGCCTTTTTGGAAGTATTTCAAAGTAAGTTCAGCCCTGATGGGCCCTCACTTTGGAATTCTATTCCAACTTTGAGTCTACTTCTAATAAAGGCCACTTTTGCTAAAAACCCATTTTATTTAAATTAAATTTATCTGTAGCGAGTTTTGGGGAGCAGATGGCAGCGCTTTAGGGAAAGGGGGTGGATGCGCTGAGCTCCTTTTGGAGAGGTCTTGCCCTGGATAGTCCGGAGCCAGAGTGGCCCAAGGTGACAGAGGCTGGTTGGCCGCACCTTGGCCTGTTGACCCTGTGTGTGGATAGAGGTTTTGGGAGGCACCTCTGCTTGGGGGTCCAAGGAGACAGAAGTTGGTGCACCACACCTCAGCACAGTGTGCCCAAAAAAGCTGTCCATTTGGACAGGACCAATTGGAGTTGGTACAGCCACATATTGGGGTGAGTGGTGTAGGGCTGGTGGCGTGCTGGGCCTTGGGAGCCCAGTCTTGACAAACTCCATTGCCCATTGGGCCAGATACCATCACATATTAATGATGTAAATTCAGTAAATCCTCAGTATAGTCATTCACAGACAAACTGATAATAACTCAGCCTGCCACCAAATCCTTTGATGTTGGTTCAAATTAGATTTATTTCCGCCTCCCCCAAAAATTTGCTGGGTTAGGTCAAATTTGAGGGCCCTGATCCCTGCTTTGACCTACTACCAAATTAAACACTATTTGATCAGTTGTATCACACTGTGAAAATTATTGATCAATTCTCTTTACTTTAATTTCCAATAAAATTCCTGCTAGTACCCAATTTTTTTACTCCACTTCTATTCTTCTTGCCAAAGTCCCAATGGCACTAACTTGGTAGCTCATCAGCCCCTTACACTGGGTGGGCTATATAAGTTCTGATGATTACATTTGCTCCCACCATGGGCAACTGGATCCATCATGTAAGGAATTTCTGGTAAGTTAATCCCGTTACGGAAGCTATTCATTATCAGGATCAGAATCCTGTGGCTTCACATATCTCACCTCCAAACAAAAATCCGCCCACTTGTCTCTGCTTTGGTAATGAACACTTTCACTGGAGATCCTGAAGTAGTTAATCTAGAAGTGCACCCCCTGCAGCAATACCTGAAGCGTCAGGGGTTGTTTCTGTTTGATTCATTATTGGGTTCCTTTTCATGCTCATCTTACGTCAATGAGCCATTGTTGCCCAATTTCCTGCATCATACAACGTCATTTGAACGGCAATGCCACTGGCATTCTGGCTTGCTTTTGGGTGCTTACGCATCCTGACTGGCAGGCCAGTCTCAACTCCTTATGCCGTTTTCCTGATAATAATTATGCACTTCTTGGTACTTAATTGTTTAATTTATTATGATGTGATAGAAAATTGAAGGGGATATACTTTAAATAGCTTGTATAAGCTGTTAAATGAAAACCTTTACAATGATTTAGTTAACTTCTGTATTTAGATCTACTGTCTCCATAAAGTTTCTCTTGTTTTATTATAAAAATTACTGACTTGTGCAGCTGCATATCTATGCCCAAGCACTACTTACAACACCATTCCTATCAAATTTGGGCAAGTTGACAGGGTTAACTGAGGGATAGGTCTCCAAAGTAACTTGAAAGTCAGAGTTAGTGAAAGGCTGGCCACCTTGGCAGGGTTGTTGGGCGTAGCTGACAAAGGTACAGCAGTTAAAAAGTTAGGCACAATAGCAACAGCTTCTCCCCTAGAATTATCAGAACTATAATATGAAAATTCAGCTTGGCCATGCACCAGTCTGTGCTTACTAATAGCATGCTTAATATCTTGGCGGAGTTGTTTTACTACACAAGCAAAGTTTTTTGTTTCATCATAAAATTTTACAAGACTTCTCTTGATTATGTATAGACTTGACCAAACAAGAACTTAAATTCTTGATTTTTTGCCCTTGAGATTGGACCAGGCGGCGTAAAGTTTTATTATAAGATAAATTTTGGTAATAGTGGTAACTGTTTTTTCTGCTTGTTCAAATTTTAATTAATGCTATAGCCAACTTAGTTGCAATGCTAGGTCTTGACGGACTCTCACCATAATCACGTTCATCATAAGGAATATAAGGTGGATAACCTAACAGTAGTCACTAGAGTATATCATTATGAGGATTTCTAAACAGAAGACAGGATACAAACGTGGGCTCCTGTGGTGAGCACCAAATTTTTTAATTAGCGCTTAGGTGTCAATATAAAACTGCACAGGTCAAAAGCTTTATAAAATAAAAAAGGGGACTGTATGAAAATAGTAGCCCTACAATAAAATAGTGAAATTCTTATTATAAAATGTTTTTTTATTTAACAGCTAAACTATTTAGGTAAAAGAAAAAATCCCCTTATTTTCCATTCAAATCACAATATACTACATGTAAGCATACCAAGGGGTGCATAGTTTTCTGGAAAATTGGTAGACATCATTAGCTTGATTTTTTTGGACAAAACCCTTTATGATTGTCTTATGCCAGTGGGGCAAAGGAGAAAATAAAGTAAATAAAAAGGAATTTGATTTATGATTGCATAAACACACATAAATTGATAGGAAGTGATTAGGGGAATTTGTCAGTGAGATGGAAAAATTCAATCCTCAATAGCTATACAACTACATATACAAACTTGGGCATTTGGGCAAGGTAATCGCCCATAACTTAATTTGATGGATTGACATTGATATAGAGGCAATACGCCATAACTTAATTTGACATATTAATTTTGGTGTCAAGACTCAAGTGATCAAACCCTTAGTCTAAAGTAAAACGTTAAATAAAATAGTTAAATTATTAGTCAGACTAAATTGCAACACTTTCCCTACGCTAATTAACATTAAATTCTTCATAGCATCCTGTGAGAACTTGCGTTTTTTCAGGTTTAAAGTTTTAAAGAATATTATGTAGGTAGATTTAAGCTAGCTTTCTATATAGAAAATATCTTTTATGCTCTCAATGGTTCTATATTGGTTTTTAATTAGCTTCTTATAGTTGCTTAGAGAACATATTAATCAAAAAATATTGCCTTAATCAATTTAGTTTTTTTACATAAAATTAAGTTAGTATTATTTGATACTAGCCGATGGTCAAAGTTAAGCAAAGCCCCTCTATCTGCCAATTTAAACTTTTTGTGATACATACTCCTTCATAATACTCATCCAATCCCCACTAAATATTACATCAACATTCTGTACATATTCAGTGGTGCATTTTTTCATTTATTATTACAATTGATCAATTCTAAGTTATGTTTATTGTTTTTTGTGAACTTGAGTCAATTCTAAATTAAATTATCATTTAAAATTGTTTAATTGAAACCCTTTAAAACAATAGTGTTTTTTAACTGAAACTAATTATCCAAACTTATGAACTTTACATGTATACTATATACATGTTTGTAGATGAAGCCAGTATGTTTGGTGTTGGGATTACTAAAATTCATGATAAATCAAATGAGCATAAACTGTTGATTAAATTGCAAGCTGATTAAGAAACCACTGTCATGGCAGAATCTAAAAATTGCCAAAAGTGGTGAATCTAATAAAATGAATTGACAAAGTCTTAAGCTCCTCCCAAATTCACTGAGGCAATTTTAAAGATCTTTCTAGTCAGGTATTGCCTAAATCAGCTGAAACTAGTGGGACTGATTATTCCCAAATGAAGCCTTTACATTTCACAAATTCATTTCAAAAATTACCCTATTCTCTGTGACCCCAAACCTTGACTAGATCATATAAGTAGCTTTAAATCTAAAATATAAGGGGATCTTCACTTTTGTTAAAATTTTAGACAAGTTGGTACTAGTGATTCTCCTAATTTAAAATAACAAAGATTTGCCTTGGTTTAGCTTCAGTACCAGAGATTGACCTAGAAGACTCATAAGTCTACTAGTAGATTTTTCTGAAGTTAATAACAACTAATAATCGTGTAGCCTTCAAAAGCTCTTCCTTAAAGATCAACTAAAAATCCAACATTGGTGCTTCTATCTGGTCCCTTCTGAGACTACCTGATGAAGCAATATCTTCAATTAAATCCCCAGAAACCTTACCCTACCCACCATGGAGGAGAACATGATCTGTAATTTAAAGCATCTAGAGTTGAAAATTACAACACTCATTTTACTCTTAAAAAGCAGCTGCTAAAGGTGGTTTACAGGCTTGGATGAGTATTAAGGGAACCTCTGATAAATACATGACCCTGGTGTCATGATTTAACCCTTTTATGGTTTATCCTAATCCTGGAGTAAACCTTGACAATTCCCTTAAGACCAAGTCTTGAAGTTAGGCTAAAAGCCTAATATGCTTTAATAAATAATTTAGCAAAGTATTTGAGATCTTTAAGTGATATAGAACCTCATACAATGATATACTATTCACTTTGGGTTAAAATCACTAATATCTTATCCTATAAAAGTGCTTTGTAGCAAACATATTATAATATTCCCATATATAGTGTTATTATTAGATCTGATATCTCTCATATTAGATATTAGAATATCAAACTTTATATATCACTTATCTATGACCCTATAAAAAGGTCCCAAAGTATATAAAAACATATTGATTGCTTGCAACTTATAATCTTATATATATATAAATTAATTTTATAATATTTGAGAACTACTTCTATGCCTTTTTGAAACCTGATGTAAGAAGAGTGTATATAACTCTCCATTTTACAGTGAGGTGGTGCTCAGTGTACAGAGCCAACGCATGGAAACTAGCTGTTAGTACTAAAGCTACTAGCACCCAGCAGAGGGTGCTGGAGCAATAACAACTAAAGCAAAGAAGTGCGATAAGTAACCAGCCAAAAACAATGTGGTGCACAAGGAGAGAAGGGGTAAATGTCCCAGGTTGGAGAATACCTGGGCGAACTAATGGTGCACATGGTTAAATCACATTGTGTTTAAAATGGAATGGTAATGTGGCGTGAGAGACCTCCACAAAGGGGTCCGTGCACAGGATTGCCTGAAATAACTTTTTAGTAAAATGGTAAAAAATGGGAAATTTTAAATGGGAAGTCAACCAACAAGGAATGTTGGTCATGAAACACATATTTAAACTGAGTCAAAATAATTATGTCTGTGGAAGTGTGCCCAAGCCTTGACACTCTAATAGGCAAACGCTCCCATCTGATTTGGTAAAATACACTGAAAGTGCCTTTACTTGATTGATCAATTGGAGCTGTATTCTACCCAAGCGCATGATTTTGTAATTTAAATGGGATTCAAACCCTAATTCTCCAATCAACCAAATTGAACCATCTTTTTTCATTATGTAGATTGTTTGTTTCAATGCCTGGGCCGCAACAAGGGGCTGGGCGTATTGCAACCCATTAGTACCAACCTGGGCATATTTTTCTTGTACCCAGCGTTGGTCTAAGGTGTGTTTAAGGTCAGGAAGAGCCTGAAGTTTCACCTTCTGGGCCTCCTGTCACCCAGCCTTATCCTTGGCGTTTGTTCCCACTACTAAGTCATTCAACTATGACATCTGAAGTGGTTAGATTATGTGTCAAAATTCGAGGATTGCTCGCTTTATTAATTAAATCCTGCATGGTAAATTGGGCTGAAATATGGCTGGTGGATTCTCGATTTTGCCAGTTTCTTACAGTTTTAGATTTGTTAAAAATTGCAATAGGCATACAAAAACAGCTCCAACCTTTCTGGCTGATTTTGGGTTTAATTTTCCCCTAGTAATTGGGAACTTCAGTTGAGGTAGGAAAATTGGCAAGCTGGGATCTCAGGATCCCCAGCTTGCCAACACTCTCCAAAAGTGACTTTAGATACAAATAAAACAAAGATAAAATAAAACAAGCTTTAATTTAAGACTAAAATTATTTGATAATGGTCATTAGGCCAGGCGCCAGTATTTATACCTCTAGGGCATCTCCTGGCCACATCCAGAACAAAATTTCAACAGATATTTTACCACTCAGCTTGGCCTACAACTGAAACCTTTTCTTAGGTTCATTGGTGGCAAAATACTCTTGAAATTGGGAGGATTTCAGGTACAAAAACTGCGATAAAAGCATGCAAAGTTGTCTAAGATCTTCAGGATTTCAGTTTCGTCATACCGCTGATGAAACACACCTTCTGTGAAATTTTGGCCTCAATTAAAGAAAATGACACACCCCTAATTAGGACGTCAGCAGGCCTCGTCCTCAATAGCACTAAGTAACCCCTTTTGGACTGTCCACATAAGTGCTATCATGCCGATTACGCGTATTGACATATGTTTTTTGCCTTAAGGCAGAAAATTGATAACGTTGTTCGTTCATTTAATTGCCCATGGGACTTACAAAAGTAACTTTAGGTCGTCCCTGAATTATTTTGATATGATTGAATGGTTTGTGTTTGATAATCAGGACCAATTGCCAAAATTCGATGCATCAGAATCAGCCATAATATGAAAGCGTATTTGGGCCAAGCGCCTGATAAATTACTCAATCAAATTGTCATTGAGATAGTCAGCCCGAGTTGTATAATTTGCAATAGGCGTTAGCCCAAGCGTTGAAAGAATAATCAGCCCAAGCTGATGGCTGTTGAAGGTTTATTTTTGAGTCAACCACCAAAATCTGACATTTCCCCCTCTCTTGATTTAAACGTAAGCCCTAAGATTCCCAATCAGCCTATGTTGGTCTTTTCTTATTGGTTCAAACGCCTGATGAGAATAGAGTTGGTTTTTCTATTTGGTAACTTCAGCCAGACTGGCTGATAGGTCTGAAGAATGACGGGCCAAATGCCCATCGAATCTGAAGTTGGATCCCCTCCCCAACCTCAAGTGCAAACTAAAAATTAATTAGTATAGAACTATAAGTATCTTTCTTTGTTTTTTTTTGCGTTTTGGGTTTGTTTTTCTGTTATGTTTTTATGTTTTTTTCCAACTTTTTCTTTTTTCTTAATTGGCCCACTTATTAAATCTTCTTAGGAATTTTGCATGAACTCAGTTTTATATATGGCTGGTCCTAATATCCTTGATGGTGTATATGAACTTAGATGTTTTCTCAATTACTATAAATGGCCTGACCCAGATGCGATCTAACTTTTGCATTTGGCCCAATCTGTGGGTATTTCAAAATAGAACTTCGTTGTTAACTTTGAATTCAGCCAGAGGGTAGTGAGTCTCTAAGTCCTTTTGATGTCAGGCCTTTTTCCCTATTAAAATTGGTGCTGTTCATGGACTTTTAAAGGGGCTAGCATGCCATGATTGAGGAGTTCCTTAATCTCCTTGGATACTGCTTCTTCTAATGATTTTGAGCATCTAATTGGGCGTAATCAAATAGGTTTATGACCTCCAGTATCAATTTTGTGTGACACCATTAGCACAACCCAGGTCAAAATCATCTTGTGCGGATATTTCACAATATTTAGAGAATAACTCCTGAGCTTGGCTTTTCTTGGAGTTGGTCAGGTTGCTTAAATCAGTCATAGGGACAACATTATTTATGCTGAGTTGGTCCTTATCAGGAAGCCCTAATTTGACAAAAGTTTTGAACTCATGGAATATATGAATTTTTGTAGTAGGAAACAGATGCAGAAAAGCGATTATTTGATGTTGTCTGTTGACTTGAGCCAATTTTGCAGGTTTTCACACAATATATGTACTTCTCTGTGGCCCAGAAGGATGATACCAGGGGCAATATTTAGTTCAAATTGAGATTTAGACCATGGTTGATATATTTCACCATAAAGTTCTTCCAAGATATTAATTGTTAGTCCCATTGGGATGATTACTTGTTCTCCAGATGGTATAGTGATGGTCTGATTTGATCAAAGTGAAATGCCATTTGACTCATCAATATGAGCGGGAAGTGGTTTTATCTTTGACCAAGATTTGGAATACTCAATTAGGGACAACTCCATCTTTGTAGGCCATATTTATATATAGGCTGGGTTTCTTTTTCTCAACTGCCTTATCCCTGTTATAGTGAAGTGGAATAGTCTGGCCAAAAATGGTGAGAGTATGTCCTTATGATTGGTAACAACTCCATATCTCCTTAGGAAATCAGTCTCAATTAGGATATCATAGTTTGTACTTGGCAACACTATGGCAGGTGCCATTACTACAATGGATCCAAATTGGAGTGGTAGGGTACTGTAGGTGCCCAGTGATTTGGTGGTATGCGCTCCAGCTGTTCCATATTCCTGGCAGTGAGCAACATCGGGTGCAATTTTCAGTATTTTAACCAATTTTGTACTAACTATATTGATAAAAGCGCCATTATCATCAATGACCCAAACTGCACCTTGTTTACTACTATGTCCACATAAAAACATCCAGAGTAGTTTTCAGAAGTATTTATTGTGTGAATGCTATGGCTGCTGCCTGATTCCAGGTGTGATTTCAGACTTGAGCAAATATCTGGGAAGTTATCTGCTAAGGTCTTCATGTTGTGGCTACTTGAACGTTGCTAAGTTTAGGCAGGTCAGTCGAACATCTGGGTTGGAGGTCTAAACCTGGTCAATAAACTGCTTTGCATAGGGTTTTGATACTTCAGTTCAGGCTTCCTTGGTAATTTTTAAGGGTTTAGTTGCTTTTGATGTGGCTCGGGTAGTGACCATCATTGTAACGCACTGGCTCCTTCCAATGAGCCACGAATGATTTGGGCAACAGGATCCATGTCAAAGACCATAGGGCTGACAGGACTCCTGATACTACTCTCCTGGTGCGCGCTACAAGATTGGACAAGCACCCCCTGGAAAACAGTTGCAAGCATACTTAACCCCAGCAACATGCCTTGACTCCAAGACAAGGTATAGAGGAGGCAATAGCCCTCCCAAGCTCACTCTCAAAGTCCAATTCTTGTTGATTTAAGCCAAACATGGCTGCAGTTAGGCAATATCTTTAAAACAAACACATATTATAAATATATGAATTTTAGGTTCTTTTATTTAATATTTAGCCAAGTTGATAGGAAACAGAACTGAGGAGCTCCAGCCCCCAGTTCCTTCCCTATATACACATGTTAAAGCTAATATGAAATATAACACAAGCTTATGGTGCTAATCTGACTGATGCTTGGTGTAAACCTTACAGCAGGATCGCGGAATCTTTACTCAATGGTTTCGTGCCAGTTCCAATCCTCAATGGTTCCGCGCCAGTTCCATTTCGAATCCTAATTGAACCGCGAAACTCCCAAGCACCCGTTTCATTCCATTCTTGATTCAAATCCAAATCAAATCTCGAAACTATCCATTTTACTCGTTTTCCATTTTGTTCTGACTTGGACGCCCATCTTGCTCCTTGGCCTACTCCAAGATCTGGCCCCTTAGGCGTCCTTGCCAGAACCAACGCCCCCTCCTCCTCCATACATACAGACACAGCCTGCCCTGTCTTACCAAAGATCAGGGCAATGTGATGCTGAGGATAGACCTCAACCGTCACATCACCCCCTAGACAGGAAGAACTCTTGGATTTTCTTAGGACATCGGGCACAATCCTAGCTGACTGCCATGTGGACTCCTCAATAGGATGACCTACCCAACGTACCAAGAATGAATGACGTCCTCGCACCACTTTGGTGTCAAGAATCTTCTCAACTTCATACTCTTCAGCTCCTCCTCCAGCTGGAAATAATGGAGAAACCATTTCAGGTGGCTGGCCAAAGAATGGCTTGAGCTGCGATACATGCAACACCGGATGGGCTCTTGACCCTTCTGGGAGCTTCAACTCAAATGCCACCTCATTCACCGCCCTCACTACCTGATATGGGCCCAACGCCACCGGCCCCAATTTCCAGCTCCTTACAGGCAAGGCATAGTTCTGAGCATTCACCATGACCCAATCACCTCTCTTGAAAGCTCTGCCTTCAGATCTATGCCAGTCCGCCTTCCTCTTCTGAGCTGCGACCGCTACCACCAAATTCTTCTTCAGGAGCTCCAGGGTGTCCCAGGTATCTCGTGACAGCTCATCTGCCGCTGGATTCTGACCTTGCTCCCTGGGCCCCATACCTTCTGGGTGTTGGCCATGATTTGCGAAAAATGGGGTCATACCTGTGGATGAATGCTTATGATTATTATAAGCAAATTGAGTCAGCTTTGCCCAATATACCCAGTCATCCTGCCGCCCTGAGACATAGCACCTCAAATATTGCTTCAATATCTGATTTACTCTCTCAATTTTGGCCATCTGACTGAGGATGGTATGCTGACGAATGGCAAGCCTTAATCTTTAGATTACCAAACATGTGAAGCCAAAATTTAGATGTAAATTGTGGACCACGATCCGACACAATCTCTTCAGGCACCCCATGTCTGGAGAAAACCTCATTTACAAAAATCTGTCCTGCCACCTTTGCAGAAATGGTTGACTGACAAGGGAAAAACTCTGCATATTTAGTCAGGCGATCCACCACCCCATCAAGGCATCCATCCCCTGTGACTTTGGCAGTCCTGTGATGAAGTCCACACTCACTGAGGACCATGGCCTAGAAGGAATTAAGCGGCTTCAATTTCCCCCCGATGCCACCTGTTGGGCCTTTGCCCTGGTGCAAATCACACGACGCGAAACATACTTCCGCACCGCCATACCCACACCTCTCCACGAATAGTGATGGCGGACAAGATCTAACATCTTTTCTTGACCGGGATGACCTGCCAGAGGATGGTCGTGATTAGCTGCCATTACCTCTTGTTGCAGACTCTTCACAGGGACCCAAATTCTTCCCTCATGGCATATGATACCACCCTGAACTGAGAATCCTGCATGCCCCCTGATTGCCTCACCTTCTCCTGTCTCTCTCTCTTTCCGTTGGCCCAGCTCACATCTTTGCTGTGCAGTCCAGAGTCTTCCTGCCATTCCTTCTCTCCAGCCCTGTATCATTGCAAACAGGTTCTGTGGCAACATCGTGGCTGTATTGAAAATCCTCAACTCCTCATTGGAAAACACCAGTCCAGAATCACGGCTCAATAAATCTGGCAAGATATTTTGTTTCCCAGCTTGTATTCAATCCGCAGGTCATATTGAACCAACTCTAAGTGCCACCAGGCCTGCCTCTGGTTCATCAGGCGTGGGGACTTATAGTATTCTAAGGCTCAATGGTCCATTCAGATGACAACCGGGTGCCTGGCATACAATAGGTGGTGTTGCCACTCCCCTAAAGCTGCAACTATTGCCAAAAGTTCCTTATCATAAACTGGATAGTTGGTTTCAGCTGGTGCCATCTTCCGACTGAAGTAACAGACAGGATGTTCAACCCCATCCTTACCCTCCTGCAACAACACGGCTCCAAGTGCAAAATTTGACGCGTCAGTCTCTACCACGAATGGTTTGTTTGGGTCAGGGTGTGCCAGAACCGGGGCTGTCAGCAGACTCGTCTTCACTTGCTGAAATGCCCTCTCCTCAGCCTCCCCCCAAACAAATGGCACGTTTCCCGTCAGTCTTGTCAATGGCACAGCCCATTGGGCCAGATCCCTAGAAAACCTCCGCACGAAATTCACCACCCCCAAAAAGCTTCGCACTTCAGTCCTATTCCCAGGAGCCTTCCATTCCCGCACCGCCCGCAACTTATCAGGACAGATCGCTATCCCTTCTTGGAGGACCACGTTTCCTAGGAAGGACACCGATTCCTTATTGAACTCACACTTGGATGGCTTCAACTTCAAGCCCGCGTTCCTAACCACCTCCAACACACTTCTCACATCCCTCACATGGTCCTGTGCCGATCTGGAAAACACCAGGATGTCATCCATATAAGCAACACAACACCTACCCACTAAGTCCCCCAATACATGATCAATCATGCGCTGGAAAACTGCAGGGGCGTTGCATAGCCCAAATGGCATAACCCTGTACTTGAAGTTTCCCAGATGACATTTGAATGCTGTATACCGCTGGTGCTCAGGGTGAACAGGAATTTGATTGAAAGCGTCCACCAAATCCAATTTGGTGAACACCCCACCCGTAGATCATGGTCAGAATGTTCTCCATGAGTGGCATTGGATAGGGGTCAGGTTCCGTCACCTCATTAAGGCGTTAGAAATCAACACAAGGACGTAACTCCCCCTGACTTGGGAACCAACAGGACTGGCGAAACCACCAGCGACTTGGAAGGCACAATCAAACCCATATCCAGCATCTTATGGACATAATCCTCCAATGCCTCTTGGGCCCATGGATTCAACGGATAGACTGGACAGCCCTTTGGTAACTCAGAGCCTTCCTTGAACCGGAATCCAAATGCAAAATCCCCTGTAGGCGAAAAAGGCGCATCACCTTTAGGCTCAAACACCTCCGCAAAATCCTGATACTCCCTCGGCAATCATTCCACTGGCACACTTAAGGTGATTCCAGCCATGTGCTTCACCAACGAACTTGGGACTGAAACGTCCATTCACACGTCCCTTGACCTCTAGGCGACAACAGAACCTCTCTCTCTTCATATCAAACTGTGAGCAGAAATGGTGCCACCATCTCATCCCCAGCACCACCAAATGTGGCAGGTGAGCTACGGCGTGGAAACTCCTCCCTGAATACCTCCGGGCCTTGCCTCAACAGGACCTTGGCCTGCACTCGCCATACCGCCGTTTTTTTGGAGGCGTCTGCCAACGTCACCCATCCATCCTTCTGTAATGACAATCCATGGCTGCTTGCCCACTTCTCCTCAACATAATTTTCCCCAGCTCTGGTGTCAATCAAAGCTAGAACTTCACTGCAAACCATTCCTTCATCCCCCACAAGCACATTGATGGGCAAAATCAGATAAAAATAAGATGAAGTAAGCAGTTTATTTTGAGGCACCAGATTCACTGGCTTCTTGCGAAAATTATAAGGAGCCTCTTATTCTGAGCCTCAGGATCCTGAGCGGTAATATCGATGGGAATCCCTGTCTCCCTCACCTCAACCATACCCTCAGGATTTCCTTGACTCTTCCTCCCTTCCTCCACATAGCTAAACCCCTTAGAACCATGTATGGGCTCTGAATCTGCCCTTCTTCCACCATTTTGTCCTCGGAATCCCCCTGGGGGTCGCACAAATTCCTGATGGGCCCGTACCAAACTCAACTGTCGCTCTACCTGCAAGGCTAAACCCACCTCTTCCTCCAACGTCGCTGCAGGTTTCACCGCCGCCATTGTCAATAATAAATCAGCTTGCAAGTTTTGGCGAAACATGCGCGGAAGCTGAGACTCAGGTGCCTTTGCTGCTCTTGCCAATGCGCGGAACATCTGGCCATACTCCTCCACTGACTTCTTCCCTTGACCACACTGCAGTAACGCCGCCCAGGCCAAATCTTGCTTCTCATATGGACATGCTGCACGGTCAATCCAATCCAGACATTCCTCCACTGATACGGGTAACCCTGACTGCCCTTCTAAAAGTTCTCGCACCCAGTTTGACTGCTTTACTGGAAGTGCCAACAGAACCTGACTTAACTGCAAGGCAAACGAATCCTCTCCACCGCTGCCTTTGTCAAACGTCCCTGAAACTGAACCCGGCTAAACGTCTGGTGGATCAGTTCCAAGTCTTCCGATTTTAAAACCGTGGGAATTCTTCCTTTGTCCTTCCCAGGCCCTACCACTTTCCCACCATCCCGGGACACACACTCTAAAACCCGGTATAATTCATGAAGCAAAAAGGCGGCGGAGTTTATCACCATCAAGAGTGTTGTAGTATGGTTATACCACTTTGGAAACACAACTTCTTTGGCACCTCTTTTGCTTGCCACCACAACGACAGGAAAGTAAATGAGTTCTGTTTAATGTAACGCACTGGCTCCTTCCAATGAGCCACGAATGAGTTGGGCAACAGGATCCATGTCAAAGACCATAGGGCTGACAGGACTCCTGATACTACTCTCCTGGTGCGCGCGCTACAAGATTAGACAAGCACCCCCTGGAAGATAGTTGCAAGTATACTTAACCCCAGCAACATGCCTTGACTCCAAGACAAGGTATAGAGGGAGGCAATAGCCCTCCCAAGCTCACTCTCAAAGTCCAATTCTTGTTGATTTAAGCCAAACATGGCTGCAGTTAGGCAATATCTTTAAAAAAACACAAATTATAAATATATGAATTTTAGGTTCTTTTATTTTGTATTTAGTTAAGTTGATAGAAAACAGAACTGAGGAGCCTCCAGCTCCCAGTTCCTTCCCTATATACACATGTTAAAAGCTAAAATAAAATATAATATAAGCTTATGGTGCCAACTTGAATGATGTTTAGTGTAAACTTTACAGCAGGATCGCGGAATCTTTACTCAATGGTTTCATGCCAGTTCTGATCCTCAACAGTTCCGTGCCAGTTCCATTTTGAATCCCAATCAAACCGCGAAACTCCTAAGCACCCATTTCATTCCATTCTTGATTCAAATCCAAATCGAATCTCAAAACTATCCATTTTCCGTTTTGTTCCGACTTGGACGCCCATCTTGCTCCTTGGCCTACTCCAAGCTCCGGCCCCTTAGGCGTCCTTGCCAGAACCAACGCCCCCTCCTCCTCCATACATACAGACACAGCCTGCCCTGTCTTACCAAAGATCAGGGCAATGTGATGCTGAGGATAGACCTCAACCGTCACAATCATGGCATCATAAGCCGCCATATGATGGAGGTTATCTTTAGTAACATCTTTGGCCCTAAAGAGCTCATCAGGATCAGGTGAAATGGTTTGAAAATCGGTGGAGTTAGAGCATTCCGCCTCTACTCCACCTGCTCTTTTCCCGCCTCACTGTCACTGTTAATTTCCAGAGCAAAGTTGACCCCAGGCTTTTTATTGGACCATCTGTAGCATTGATTACCAAAGTGCCCTATTTTCCCAGATTTGTAGCATGTAATTGGCCCTGTTTGCTGTTTTTGCTCAAATATTTTGTTCATAGTTTGGAAATTTTTCCCCTTGTCGGATATTGTGTTGTTTTTTGGGGCCAAAGATTGAGAATTTTGTTGATCTTTGGCCTGATTAGGTGTGTTGAAATTATGGGAACAGCTTCTCAAGTAATTGGTAAGCTCTTGGATTTCTAAGTTTCCATCGAATGCAGGCAACATGACATTGTGCAGTTCATGGAAGGGCATAATTGAATGCTCCAATGCAATATTGGCATCAAACTTATCTATTGCATTGCACCCATGAAGAACTTGTGCCTCATGGAAGAATCTATCCGCAAAGTCCTTAATAGTCTCAGATCTGTTTGAATTTGATATTAAGAAGTTCTCTTTGTCAGGTTTCTTGTTTCTCAAGACCTCCAAAATGTTTTGTTATAGCAATTTTGGCATCCATGTACGACCAATAATCACCCAAATAGGGCGTAACGAGGCCACAGCTATGGGCATCAATTGAATTTAATCAGTGCCGATCCTTTTGCATGGTCTGATGCTCCTCTCATTGCTTTTTTGAATAATTTGAGGAAGGAGTGAACGTTTCCATCCTTATCAAACTTTGGTAAATTCAGTGGCTTGAAGTCATCTTGCCCTATTTTGGGCATAGGGGTTGTACTTCTTCTTGAGCGTCTTGGTGTATCATCGCCCATAATTGGCCCTCTTTCCCGTTGAGAAGTATCCAGAGTTGGGATTGATGCTATGACTCTAGGCATAAAACGGATGTTTGAAAAATAAGTTTCTGCATCAGTGTCAAAATTCAATGATTTGATTTCATGATATTGCTCCAAACTACTAGATTCTGACGCCTGAATTAAGCCCTTAGTTACTTTTCCAGGCTGTTTTTTGGCCAGATAAGCAGAGCTTTTTCCTATCTCTCTTTTGTCAAAGTTGGGCGAGCATTAGCAGCCTTGCTGTTTGAGGGATTCGAATTCTTTTTTAAGGTTGTTGTACTCCTCTTTGAATATAGCTAATTTGATTTTAAGCTTTTTATATTTTTGTCCATACTGTCTCCTCGAGAACTTACAGTTGATAACTGCATTCTGAGTTCTCAATTTTCCTGAGTAATTTCAGTATTTCTAGTCTGCAACCTCAACACCACAGTCCAAAGTTTAAAAAAATCCTCTTTGATCTGAGCATCTTATTTGTCCCTATTTGGGACAGCTGACTTTGCTGCAAGGTCCTTGAAGTTTTTGTTGATAGTTTTCAGTTCAGCCTGAACATACTCTTTAAAAACATCAACTTTTACACATAACTCCAGGTAATTTCTTTGGCCCGCAGTGGCGTATATGGTAAGTCGTTCTGATTGAACCAATAGATAGGATAAATGGATTCCCAGCTTTTGACAGTGGTATTTATATTTTCTACCCATTCTTGTGATAAACCATGGTGGGCCAGAACTTCTGCAGCTATTTTTGGGACTCCTTCATTCAGAAGCTCCTCGAGGGTGTTTAATCTCCCATGAGCTTCATTGGCAAGTCCCATATTGTCAACAATTGCATTTTGGACTTCAGAAAAACTAGAATTTAGCTTGTCCAGTAGGGCATTTTGGGAAGATTGTTCCTCCCCTTGCTCACAGTAGATTTCTGTTTTACAGATTTTGTCTAGCAATTATTCGCTGGGTATGCTTAATTGAGGTTTGAACAAAGTTAAACAGGAGTTCATTAGTTGCTTGACTGTCAGTGAGACGTTTGGCAAGGGATGCAATGGTAGCGTCGTGGTACTTCATATATATCTCCATCTTGAGTGCCTGATCCTTAAGATAGTAGAACAGGCTGAAGGAGGGATTGATTTTTGAAGTACCAATCCTAAAACCCTGACATAGGGTTTCCAGCATAGCTTTTATGCTTACAGATGTAAGACCAATCGGGCTGGTTGCGTCTGCATGAGCTCCCCCACTGTGATAAGATCCAGGGGAGTAGGAGTAACTGCTTCAGAGCTGTGGCGACTAGTACAAAAATAATCTGAGATTTCTTTATCGCTGGTTTCCATCTCATTGTCACTATCTCATCTGGCCAATTCTGCTAGGAATTGGTCATGGGAATCCATTTCAGAGAGTGTCACCAGTTTTGAGTGAGAACCAGTTGTCAAAATCTGAGGATTGCTCGCTTGGAAGCTATTATCCTGCACGTCTAATTAGGCTGAAGTTCCAATAGTTGATCCTCAATAGTGCCTATAGTTTATAAGATTTGAACTGTCTGTTACCTCACTAGGACTATTAAATTTGTTTCAGCTCTTCTGGCCACTTTTGGACATAATATTTCCTTCATAATTGGGAACTTCATCTGAGGCAGGATTATATACAAACTGGGGATTCGGTCCTTCCAGTTTTTTGACACTTCTCCAAGGTTGGGAATCGGTATAAAAAACCAGTAAAAGGATAAAATAAATCTTACTTTTATTTAAGCTATTTATTTGATAATGGTCATTAGGCCAGGCGCCAGTATTTATACCTCTATGGCATCTCCTGGCCACATCCAGCACAAAATTTCAACAGCTTGTTTCACCACTCAGCTTGGCCTACAACTGAAACCTTTTCTTAGGTTCATTGGTGGCAAAATACTCTTGAAATTGGGAGGATTTCAGGTACAAAAATTGCGATAAAAGCATGCAAAGTTGTCCTAAGATCTTCAGGATTTCAGTTTCGTCATACCGCTGAAGAAACACACCTTCTGAGAAATTTTGGCCTCAATTAAAGAAAATGACACACCCCTAATTAGGACGTCAGCAGGCCTCGTCCTCAATAGCACTAAGCAACCCCTTTTGGCCTGTCCACATAAGTGCTATCATGCCAATTACGCGTATTGACATATGTTTTTTGCCTTAGGGCAGAAAATTGATAACGTTGTTCGTTCATTTAATTGCCCATGGGACTTACAAAAGTAACTTTGGGTCGTCCCTGAATTATTTTGATATGATTGAATGGTTTGTGTTTGATAATCAGGACCAATTGCCAAAATTCGATGCATGAGAATCAGCCATAATATGAAAGCGTATTTGGGCCAAGCGCCTGATAAATTACTTGATTGAATTGTTGTTGAGATAATTAGCCCGAGCTGTACAATTTCAATAGGCGTTAGCTCAAGCGTTGAAAGATAATCAGCCCAATCTGATGGTTGTTGAAGGTTTATTTTTGAGTCAACCACCAGAATCTGACACCATGTTCAAGGGCCTTGCTGTTATGCTCCAAGTCTAGACTGTCATAGATTTGGCTGATAAGAATTATGCTGGGCTCCCAGTCAGGATGCACAAGCACCCAGTGGAGAGCCCAGAATGCCATAGGCATAGCAGTCCAAGTGACTTGTAAGAGTGATGTTCTTTTGGGGACACAATTAAAGTAGAAGTTCGTCAATGTACCAAAGGCCCCCAAGGCAAACCAGATGATTGCAATGGGGGCAACTGTGAGTCTTGTGGGGGCAACCCCCAAGGTCAGGAGAGACAGGGAGGATGATGACTCTTTCAGGGTTCAGATTGCTATCCTTTGGATTCAGATAGGAGAGCTTGAGCGCCTGCAAGGGGTGACATGGGAGGCACTGTGTGATCAGAGGTGAAAACGGAGGGGGATGTGACCCACAAAGAGGTTGGGAATGTGCTTCCCCTGAATGGGGTGCTTCAGGTCCCACAGGTGGGCCAAGCCATCAGTGGCTGAGCTGGTTGTGGACCCCAGGTCTGTGAGTGTTGGGCAGGGCTGCTCTGGTGCTGCTCCAACAGGGGAGTGGTTTCAGAAAACTCAGCAGTAGAATGGACAAGAGGGTTCACATTAATGGGCATGTGGAAATGAATGAGACAGTGGGTTCATCAGTGGGGTGAGGCTTTATTGCATTTATGATCTACTACCACATGGTGGGGTCAAGTGACTGGATGATCCAGTCAGCAAACATCAGTATGAGAACTTGGGTATGGCATGCTTTGTCAGATTGATTGGCAGAATTTTAGTGAAAATAAAGCAGACGGAGGCTGCAGCAAGAAGTATGGGGAATTCAAATTTTATTAAGCGCAAAGCATGGAAGATGAGAGAATGAACTGACAACTGCCCCTGAACAGGGAAGTTACCTTATGTACTGGATAAATTGCACAGGGGAGGTATCATGGGTTTGGTTGTTTGAGGTTTGGCGATGGGATTTGGTTGGCTGGAACGGAGGGGGTAGAAAGATGCTTAAGTTATTAGCAAAAATTAAAAAAAACTTTTGTAATTTTTTCTGCATTCTTGGGACCAAACTAAGTTGATAGTACCAACCCAAGTCCTGGTCATCTGAGTCATCCTGTTCGCATGATTTAGATTTTCCAGATTTTTCCCAGGAGGCAGGGCCGTTGTATTAAGCTTTTCAAGACCAAGTTAAGCTCTTATTTGGACTATTCACCTGATCCAAACTTCCCAGATCTGTCCTGGAGAGTTGGGGCAGCTGTTCCAAGTCATTTGGTACCTGGTCTAAGATCCAAGTCATGCCCCAATCTGATTTCTGGTGCCACCCAGTCCAGACTGGCTCCCCAGACTGGAATTTGCAGGCTGGTCTGATGATTGGTAGATGCTATTTCCCCAAAATTTTTTACATAGTTTGCCAGGGGAGTGGGGGTCCCAGGGGCCTGTTCATGGCCTCTGGTGTGCGCAATCTCTCTGCAGACTCCCTCTATTAAATTTACCAGGGTTGAGGAGGGGGAAGAGGTTGGAATGGGTTATCCTTGGGGGGAGAGCAGTCACCCAGTGCTCATCTATCATGTGTGCCAAGTCGCTCAACTGTGACAGAGGTGTCATGGTCACATGACATCATAGTGGGGACTAACCCCAAGGATAAGGCTGGGCGCCAGGAGGCCCATAAGGTGAAGTTACAGGCCCGCCCTAACCTGAGGCAAACACTAGACCAATGCTGGGTACAGGCTAAATATGCCCAGGGTGGTACTAGTGAGGTGTCAAATGCCCAGCCCCTTACATCGGCCTAGGCGTTAAAATGGACGATCTATCTAATTAATGCGGATGGTTCCATTCGGTTAGTTGAGGAATGGGGTTTTGAAACCTGTTCTATTTACAAAAAAATGTTCAAGTAAAATTTAACTTCAATTGAATGCTTGAGTGAGATTGGTTTTGGCATATTCAACCAATTTTAATGGAAGTGTCTGCTTATTGGTGGGTTGGTGCTTGGGCTCACTTCAGCATACCCCATATCACCCAATTATGTTTAATTTTGTTTCCCATGACCAACACTCCTGATGGTCGACTTCCCAATAAACAATTTCCTCTTTTTACCATTTTTATTTATGATTTTTCTAATGATGCTGTGCATGAAACTCTTCAAGGAGGTCTTGCACTCCGTTAACCTTGCCATTTTGGACACAGTAAGATTATCCCCTTGTGCACCGTTGGTTCGCCCAGGTACCCTCCAACCTAGGTCGTTTACCCCTTCTCTCCATGTGCACCGTGACATTTTTGGCTGGTTACTTATCACACCTCTTTGCTTGAGTTATTATTGCTCCAGCACCCTCTTCTGGGCACTAGTAGCTTTAATATTAACGGCTAGTTTCCTTGCGTTGGCTTTGTGCACCGTACACCACCACGCTGGAAACAGGAGAGTTATTGACACTCTCCTTGCAATAGGGTCCACTTGGCCCTTGTGATGTCTTTTTGTTTGGAAGGGGTGTTGCTCCTTATACAGTTTCAGGGGCTGGTCTCCAGGACTTTCATAGACCGTCTGCTGAGGAACACTAATCAGGACACCTAATTTAAGAATATCGCCCTAGTTGGATTACCCAAATTGAGGCCAATCCATCATTCAGGCTAATATATTTATATATTATATAAGGTAATTAGATTATCCCAAATCCCATCCTAATATTAATCTATTTTCTACACACCATCCAGCTTTGAGATCTACATGATTTTATAAATTGAACCTATTTTTCCAAATGTGGTTTACTACAAGAGCATATCTGATCTGGAATCAAGCAACAATGTCTATTGCTCCCTGGAGGATTATTTTTAATAAGTCTTTTTCCAAATTGCAGCGAAGGCCTTTTTGACTCCTCAAATGATAACATAGTTACTTGTTTTTATTTATTTATATATTTCCTCAAATGGGATGATTTAGGAATTCTTAGATCAGTTATATTCATCTTTTTAGATCCCAAACCTAGCTAGGGTCAACAACTATGATTGGTACCAAAATGGTATAGATGGTCTGCCTCAGTGCAATACTACCCTAATAATGGGACTTGGTTTGCCGTGTGTAATAATACAGAATGTTTTATTATATATATTTATTTAATTGATAATATCATGAGATTTGCCAGCATTGTATATATCTTTATAGGTCTCTCATAGTTAAAAACCATGAATGATGTCTTAAGGAAAATCAACTTTTAATGGATGTTTACCTCTATTGGCCTTTCCAAGAATTGTTCTTGCCCTGATTGATGAGTAAATTGCTGGTGTTGTCTTTTCAGCACCCAGGGGTTTTGTTATTCATTTTGGTTATGGACCCCGCGCAAAGAAGTTAGCCTGCATTTCCCCCATTTGGCAGACTTTTGGCTTCTTTAAATGCAGGATTCCTGAAAGCTGTCCTACCCATTGATCATGAGTAGCATCAATTTAGAAGGACCTGTTTAATCTGATAGGCGAGTAAATCTAATCCAATTAACAGTGTTGACTAGCTTCTCAGCTCTTTATGACTATAATGAGAAACAGCAACCATTTTAGTAAATTAGACTATCTAACTTCATCAAAAAGGTATTCTTTTTTAATCTCTTATTTTTATATGATTTATGTTTATTTTTTTTCCAAGGTAAGACAACCAGGGGACAGACATTACCAAATAAAAAAACTAAAACAAACGTAACTAATTGATTCAAACAAAACGCCTAAATGAGCAGATTTAATGAAACACACTGAACAAAACAACCAACCAGATGGACAGCAGAGACTGCTTATCCCTACATGGTGAAAGGGGAGGGGGATTGGGTGCTCATCTTTGGCAGCAGCTTCCTCATCCCAGAGTAGGGTACATGTCAAGGTGGATAGCAGGGCTGTTGGGATTCCACCAAAATCTCTTGTCTCCAAAAATTATACTCCATCGATTCCCCCAGCATCAATGAATGGAGAGCATAAATATATCTCAATCTATCAAGGTTAACAATCAATCTCATCCTGATCAATTAATTGAAGATTTGATCGCGCAGAGATTAATTTTTTCTAATAGATTACGAGCCATTTTGAAGCCTATAAGTATCCCATCCTTTTGATTTTAAAATTTAGGTCGAATTATAACCTGTTTTTTACTTTAGATTCATCGCTTTTTGGAGAATCCACTCAGTGTAACTTTGAGAGAAAAACTTCCCCATCGGAAGGGTAATTCAAAACTTACAGACTGGTGCTCACTACTGGGGCACTCTGAGTTATGCACCAGTGAAAACGTCAATCACTACCATAAATTCTCATTTTTCGCCTGAAGAAGCTCAAAACCATGGGCGAGGCAGTATATTATGATGGGTCCGTTTAGCTGAAACTCAAATCCCAATATTACCCTCCACATTGGAATTTCGTGCCATCTTTAAATTTTATGGTCCAAACTTAAACTTTACCTCAGACTTTCAAGTACCACCTGAGGTTTTATAAAATATTATCAATCAACTGCTTGAAGGGACCTTAATCCCTGGAATCCGTTCTACCCAATCTCAATCTAATGCCATACCCACTATTTTGCAGGAAGTGTTGCAAACCTCCCAAATGCCAGGAATTGGCCCCAAGCAATACTTGTATCATCTCATACTTTCTGCCTTATAACATTTAATACCAGTATTGGGATTGCACCATCAAGGGATGCTCAATTTACTAGAAGGACTTCAGTCCTTGAATAATCATGTTTCCAAATTTTTCAAGTCTGCCTCCAAATTTAGGCAAGATATTTGCGAAGCCATCATTAGTAATTGGACCCTTCTCAACAAAATACATCAACAGCTTACATGGCTCAATATCAGGATGTCCTGCTTTGTTGATGTACAGTTCATGAAGCAAGTTCAAGAGATTCAGAGAGAATGGAGAGAGGGTATTTCCCAGCTCTCTGATTGTAGTCAATTATTGAAGGAGGAAATTAGAACCCATCACTTCCAATCGGAGCAGTTGTACTCAGGAATTCAATTCTGGGTCAACAAGGTAGTGAAAACCACCGGAGCTATGGGTCCACCTGAGGGCGAAGGACCATGTGGACCTCCTGGTGCCTATGGACCTCATAAACACCCTAAAATGTAGGGCCTCATGGACCACCAGGCGTGGAAGGACCTCAGTGACATCCAGGTGCTGACGGGCATTTAGGATCCCTTCAAAAAATTGACTCTCTTTTGAGTATTATGGACTGCTTGTGTGAAAATCTCCATATATCAGCCAAGAAGTGTAACTTAACCCCCAATGAGGTACCAATTGATCCCCTCTTGTCACTTCAGTCTTTATCTGATAAGTTGATCAATTTAGGTAAATAGGCAAAGGACACTGATATCATGCTACATGCTTGCAAGTCTAAAGGGGAAATGCTCCAAGCGAAGATTGAGACGCTGGAACTCAAGTACAATGCTCAGTAGGAACAGATTTTTGAGCTATCTTGTTGATTAGATGAGAAAGTGGGGAATGCTAATCTGGATCGTCATATTAGTGAAATTCATACCAAAGCCTCTGGTCCTTTTCCTCTATTTTCTTCCCAAGCGTCGGACTCCAACTCTTATGTTTCCACTTAATTGGAACAACCAGAGTGCATGTTTTGACCACTAATGCTCCCATGAGTTTCAAACCGGTATTCAAGGACAAGTACTCCCTGGGGGAGGTAGCATTATCTCCTTCCTCTATCTTTATGAAAAGGCGCTAAGTGAGGCCACGGATCACCAAAAGATGAATTACTTGCCAAGTTTTCTTACTCATTTGGCTCAGGATATCATGGTACCCCACTTGATGACTTGCTCTACTTGGTCTCAGGTTAGAAAATGCGTTAATTGAAGAATTTGAGAGTGAGCAAATACTATCCTCTCAAAAACAAACTTTTATGGGTATACAACCCCACCAAAATGAATCCATCAAAAACTTTGCTCATCAGTTCTATTGGGAAGCTCAGACTCTAGTAGCCTGTGGTTGGTTAAATTTGTATGATGCAATTATGGCAGTTATGTCAGATTTTTCTTACAGAACGCAAATGCAAGTTTATCTAATCAGTGTAAAGAAGAATTACCAAAGTATCGTGGACATTAAGGAGGCCTTATTGGAATTTCCTCCATAACTCTCCAAAAAACCCCAAGTTTATGAGTCTCCTAGACCTAGTCGCCCCAAAGTTTACGCGATGCCTGAGAATTCTAGGGCGATTTAATGTAACTACTGTCATTGATAATTTCATAGTGAGTATTGTTGTTTTAAAAAGGAAGTGGATGAGAAGAAGAAAAGGGATAAACCCAATAAGATTCTCCACCTTGATAATGATATGAGTGCGCAGCAAGAACATCAAAGCCCTGTCAAGTATAGTAAAAATGAGCATTATTCTTATTCCTTGCCCTCCTTGTTGGCTCTAACTCTCAGTTTGGAAGCACCATTACCCATATTGACTTTCTGAGTGAATTAAGTCAATGCCAAAGCTATCATAGATATGGGATCTTCATTAATGTTATCTCATCAAAATTTATCAAGTGGATCAAATTAACACCCAATATCTCTCACTTCGAAGAATATGGCACAGCTGGACCTCAGAGTACTCAGTCAGTTGGAGCTTTTTCATCCTTCCCCTAAAAATCGGGAAATTAACTTTAACAATCCCTGCCATTGTAATCGATAACTTGAGTTATAAAATACTTTTGGAGACTTATTTTTTTGAGAATTCAATGGAATTATTAGCTTATCTGACTCATCACTATCTCTCTTGGGGTATAGAGTTCCCTTATTTTATCTGAACATGCTCCTATACAACGTCAGTTATGTCTTCTAGAAGGAACCAAAAGGTCTTATTCCCTTCAATATCACATTGGAGACTCTCAACTAAAATTACCTCCTACATCGGTGGATATTGAAGAGGGGATGCCTATTTTCTTTCCCAAATTCTTAGTTATTCCGCCAAAATCACAGGTAATTGTTAATACTTCTTTTCTAATTTTTGATTCCCAAGGGATATTTATTACAGGTCCAAGGCATTTTCATCCCTTCTGCTAAAAAAACTCTTACCTTGTCCTGGAGTATTGGATTATGCTTATTCAGGATCATTATCTGTCTTACTGGCGAACCTTACAGTGAGCCAAAATTGGTAGATCGAGAACATCCTATTGCTTATGTCAAGTTACTGCCCTTTCTCAGATTTATGATGTTAAACCCTTTGTAAGCCTACAAGACTTTGCGTTGGAAAGTTATCAAGAAATTTTTAATGTGGGGCCTGCTATCAAAAAACACCTCTCTAGTGAACAGGGGAAACAAGTGCTTCAATTGTTAGACTAATGTTTCAACATTTTTGCTAAGCATACTTACGATTTTGGAAAGATGAAAGGAGTAATGCACAACGTTGAAACTGGCAATTACCTTCCTATTTGTGCAAAGCCCTATCATGAGTCTAAAGTGGAAGAAGCCCAGGTTACCAAGGAGTTGCATCAATTATTGGAAGCTGGACTATCGAAACCCTTCAACAGTCCTTGAGCTTCCCCGTTGCTTTTAATTAAGAAAAAGGATGGTTCCCACCGAGTGGTTATGGATTATTGCAGACTGAATGCTATTACATGACGAGATTGTTATTTTTTACCTCAGATCGATGATTCCCTTAGGTTGTTGGCTGGATGAGCTTATTTTTTGGTTATGGACCTAGCCAGTGGATACTGGCAAATTGAGCTATTTCCAGAAGACCGTGACAAGTGTGCCCTGATATCGAGTAGAGGGTTTTTTGAACCAACTTGTATGCCCCAAGGATAAGCAATGCCTCAGCAACTTTTAAAAGGGCCATGAATGGCAAGTTACGAGACTTAAAGCTCACTTGTGTTTTGGTATATCTGGATGATATTAGCATGTTTTCCAAAACATTTACCAAACATTTGGACCATCTAAAAGAAGTTTTCAGATGAATTCGGAGCTCTTCCTAAAAACTCAAACCCTCCAAGTATTCATTATTCCAAAATGAAATGGAATTTTTAGGACATCAGGTCTCAGCTAAAAGTATTTGACTCCTCTCAGACAAAATTCAAGCCATCCAAAGAATGCCTCCTCCAACCTCTCTGCGGGATATTCAAGTCTTTCTTGGCATGGTTGGGTCTTACTGTCAATTTATACCCAAATTTGCTGATATGGCTGAACCATTATTTCACCTGTTGAAAAAAAGAGTGCCCTTTGAGTGGAGTTCAGCTCAGGAACAGTCATTTAATTCTCTTCGAACTGCATTGACTAAAGCACCTGTTTTAATTCACCCTCAATTTGACAAGTCTTTCTTTTTACATACAGATTCAGGCAATGTCGCTTTTTAGGCTATCTTATCCCAGTGTGATGAAGAGAAGAATGATCATCTTGTAACTTTCTATAGCAAAACCTTGTCCAAAGGTGAACGGGATTATAATGTCACTGAGTGGGAGTGTTTGGCCATAATTCTAGCAATCAAGCACTTCTATCCTTTATTATATGGTAACCATTTCACTGTTATTAACAACCATTTTTCTTTAAAATGTTTGCAGAACATGAAGGATCCTGACAGAAGGTTGGCCCGTTGGGCTTTAAGGTCCAAAATTATGATTTTTTCATTGTTCATCGTTTGGGTGCTCAACAATAAAATGCTGATGGTCTGTCCCAATTTCTTACTCTGACCTTGAAACTATAAAAAGAAGAACGCCTATATAATCTCATCAGATGATCTGAGCTGTGAGATCAAGAAACTGAAGAGGATCAAGCCTTTCTAAAGTCAATTACCAAAGATACTATGATTTGTGTTGGAGCTTTGTATAAGAAAGTCAGATACAAATGGTTGCCCTTTTTGCACTCGAACTCTACGTTCCACGCTGTGATGGAAGGTCACAAACAGGTCAGTCATAGCGGGTTAAAAGACTCAATAATGGTTGAAAACTCAATACTATTGGAACAACATGACTGAATTTATTTGAGACCTTTGACTCTTGTCTTATATGTAAAAGTCATGGAACTACCAATCCTACTTATCAACATCAAGTTATTCCCCCAACTAAAGCATTTGAGGTGGTCAGCATTGATGTTGTAGGTCCGTTTCCTCAGGTATTACATGGACATTAGTATATCATTATGGCTGTTGACCATTTAACTAAATGGGTTGAGGCCATTTCTATTGCCACCCTTTGGCCAATACTACAGCGTTATTCCTATACCATCATATCATTTCTCAACATGGGTGTCCCAAGGTCCTTATGTCAGATAATGGAACTAACTTCACCTCGCAACTTATACAGGAGTTATCTAAATTATTTAACACTGCTCAGCGATTTGTTGTTCCGTACAATCCATCTACAAATGGGTTGATTGAATGAGTCGATGGAACCCTAGTCTCAAATCTAAGGAAGGTGGCCTCCACTGACCCAACTCGGTGGAATTTTTATTTGCCTAGTGCCTTAGTTGCTTATCAGATAAGCTATCATCGCATTATCAAGATGTCGCCTTTTAAGTGCATATATGGGCGGTATCCTTCAGTCCCTTCTAGTGTTCAGGTAATACTTGAGGAAAGCATCCCAGAAAACTCTGATTTAATTATGAGGAACCAGGGTGATGAGATAATTTATCTTCAAGCTAAAGTAATGAAATTGATTAAAGCAACCAATCAAAAGGAGACTCAAGAAGCAATCAACATAAACCTGCCTTACTGAATACCAGATTAATGATTATGTTATGTACTATCACTCTAGGACTGGTGGGTGAACTGGAAAGTTAGGATCTAATTGGTCTGGTCCCTAACAAGTTATATTATTAAAAAGGACTAGAGTATTTGATTGTTCATGTTGGTACCAGTAAAGTAATAAATTGTATTCATCCCAGGTTTTTGAGAATCCACCCTCCTCTGCAATCAAATCTTGAGGGAAGTGTTAAGATTTCTATGAATTCTCTTGTCTCCAAAATTCTAATCCATTGATTCCCCCAGCATCATCGAAAGGAGAGCATAATATATCTCAATCTATCAAGGTTAAAGATTAATCTCATCCCAATCAATTGATTGAAGATTTGATTACAAAGAGATTAATTTGCTCTGATAGATTATGAGCCATTTTGTTGCCTATAAATATCCCATCCTTTCAATAATAAAATTTAGGTCGAATTATAACCTTTTTTTACTTTAAATGCATCACTTTTTGAGAATCCACTCAGTGTAACTTCAAGAGAAAGCCAGCCCCATTGGAAGTGTAATTTAAAACTCAAAGAAGGGCGTTGGGGCATTGGTTGCATGTGGTTCAATATCACTAATGATTGGTAATTCCTGGAAATTTCCAGCTATGAAAATGGCAGTGACATATTTGGCTTAAGCTTTTTGGCTTTAATGTAAGAATATGGTAGTTTAATGAACGTGGCATTATTGGTTCAGGTAATCTTAGCTTAAGGATTCCGTGCTACAATTACCACATTCTGGATAGCATCGTTGACATTTTTTTGAAATTGATTCATTTTTAATTTTACTTTTTGGGGTGAGCTTTGCAGGGATAACGGGGGGAATACCTCCTGTGAGCATCGCCACTGAAAGGCTACAGCTTTTCAGAGGTGATGGTTTCTGGCGTGGCAGCTGATTCTACTGCAAGCTGGTGGTCACTGTATAATGATTCAGAATTTGATTGTGGGGCATATAAATGAGGGGGGTATTTGGCATCCCATTAGCATTACAGAACTGCTCTATTTGAAGAGATGGTTCTTCAATGAGATTACCTTTTTTATTAATTTCAGCCAATAACTCCCATAGTTCTGGTTAAATTGAGTTGGGGAATTGGCATATGGTTGAGGTTTGGTTGATTCTTTGGAGAAAGTATGGGATTGAACTGGGGTCCAAGCTAGTGCTTGATTAGAGGGAACATTTGTGGAACTGGGGTGAGGAGAAGGCTGATTGGTGGCTGCAGGTGCAGCTGCAGCATCAGCCTTTGGGGGAGGGGGAGGTAGGATCATACCACATACTGAAGCTGGTGTGGGGTGGGCGGCAGATTGGAGGCTGGTGGATGAAAAATCAGCGCTTTCAGAAGCAGCAAGGGATGGGCACTTGCGTTTCAAGTGGTTAACTTGAAACAGGATGGACAGATCATCTGTTCGCCCTCAACGCGGGCCCATAATGGGGGGTCAGGGGCAGAGGGGATAACAGCGTGAGGGGGAATTAAAAGGGCAATTTTATTTGATTCAGGGCTGATCATGGCATATGCCTGAGGCCCAGAGAGGCGTGTGGCCCCATTTGGGACCACAAATTGCAAGATGGATTTGGAGCCATAGGCTGCCAAATCTTCCATCAGCTCCTGGAGGAGCACCTCAGGGGGAAGAAGGGTTGGCAAACCATTGAACTGAACCACCAAAGTGGTATCTGCTGGGAGCTGGGTTTGAATTTTGGGAGAGGGGTACCCTGGAAAACCAGGGGCACAGTTGCTGCAGTGGCAGCATCAGCTTCACAGGTGAATTCAAGGTCAAAATGCCCTTATAGGGGTGGAAATCTATGAATCTGGTGGGTGTCATCACCGCCTGTGACATTTTGATAATGGCTTGATTATGGTAGGGGAAAGGTTTCCCACAGTCAACCCTAAGGCTGAAATGCATGTTGCTCCGAGGGAGCACCAGGGGGCAATGGGGCACCATTTGGGTTTGAGCGAGGTGGGTGTTAAGATCCTTGAGAGGAACAAATCATCCCAGGGGTATGGTATGACTGGGAGAGCCAGTCTGAGCGCGTTTTCCTGTTGGATGAAAAATGGCGGGGGAGTTTCGCTGCTGCCCCACACTGGGGCAGCCAGTGGGGAATCTGAGATCATTGGAGCAAAACTATGGTGGATGATCAAGATTTACTTTTTCCATATAATTTACTCAGAAAGTTATGCTGAGCGGAAAGAGAGTCTGTTGAGATTTTTGCCCATATTCCCAGCCAGCTAGATTAACAGGAATTGCTAGGAAATAATTCCTTAATGCGAGGTGAAATGGAAATTGGTTGACCCTTATTTCAAAATAACTATGCTTGGGGGATTTAAGGTTATTTTCTGGTTGGATCCTTCAGGGATTGATCTGGATGAATGTTTAAGATCTTGTTGGGAAGAGATGCCAACAAAAGGGGCATCTGATAGTTGATTAATTATCAGGTGTACTAATTGGAATCAGTCAGGTTCATCACCAGATTATTGGGAATTTGAGGAGTAGGTTGCGAGGTGAGTGATGCTGCCTGAAACTAGCGAATCAATAAGTTGGTTTGTGACCTGCCCTAATGGGTAACAAGACTCCATACCTAAGCAGGTCACTTGCCAAATATGGTTGGTTCACTTGGATCGAGAGGAAAATGTTAGGACACATTTTCTGACTCTTTCCATTTTAGGTCTAGAGGATGCCCAACGATGGAATCCTAGCCAGGATGGGGAAGACCATCACTGCTGAGATGAGGATGGGTGATTCAATGGCAACAGCTGCCATTTTATCGAAGAGATGTCAACTGAGGGTTGGGCATTGAACTCCCACTATAAATTCCCTAATATCACCAATAATAAAAACAAAAGAGTATACAGTAGATATACTAGCTTAGTAATCTTTATCAGCATTCATTTTTTATTATTTCTCAGGGATATTATTGCTATGTGCAATATTTGGGAGACTCTTTAAGGTAAATAGTAAGGATCTGAACGGAGATCTAGAGAAATAGCAGAAATCAATTTGGGGATTGCTGCTGACTGTGTGTCAAACCAGAGAGACCATAATTTTGAATCAAAGAGAAGATCAGGTTAAACAGTACAAGAGAACAAATCCCAATTCCAAGACATCACAAGTATTTTGAGAGGAAATAATGGCGAGCGTTGGTCTGAGATCTAGACATCCATTCAACTATGGATAATAGTTGTCAAAATATTATTAAATGATTATATCAGCTATTATACAACGCGGACAAATTGCACAAAACTGAACCTATGCAAGTAATAAGTTTATAAGGGTTATTGTAAAAAAAACCCAATAAATTTTTACAAAGTGGTGCTCACTATATGAGTGTAGTTGAGTAGAAGAACTTAAAAGGATGTCATATAAAGATGAGTTAAGAAAACTATGAATGGAGTTAGCCTGTAAGTTTTGGGGACCAGCCCCTACAACTGGGTAGGGAGCAGCATCCCTTTCGGACCAAAAGGGGGCCAAAGGCACAAGTGGCCCCCTGTCACAGTTGAGCGACCTGGCACATGTGGTTGATGAGCGCTGGGTACTGCCCTTCCTCCAAGAGATATTCAGATCTCTCTCCTCCTCCCTCCCCAACCCTGGTAAAATTAATAGAGGGGACCTGCCAGGAGATTATGCAGGCCAGGGTCCATGGGCGGGCCCCTGGGACCCCTCACTCACCAGGGGAAACTTACCAAAATTTTGAAGAAACAGCCAGTGCTGGTATCAGAGCCCAGTCTGCAAATTTCAAGCTAACAGAGCAAGTCCAGACTGGGTGGGTCTAAAATCAGATTGGAACTTGATTTGGGTTGTGAACCAGGTTACAAGTGACTCAGACCAGTTGCCCCTACCCCCGCAACAGATCTGGGAAGTTCAGATCATGTAGACGATCAAATTGAGAGTTTGGACCAGGTTGCAGATACCCGAGCACCAAGGCCACAGCCCCTTAGAATGAATCCAGGAAATCTGAACTGCATGAGCAGCCCAACTCAAATGGTCAAGGCTTTGATCAGTACCATCGACCTGGTCTAGCCCCAAAAATTTGGGAAAATCTGCAAATTTTTTTCGATTTTTGCCAAGATTTTGGGCATCCCTCCACCCCCCCACCTGCCAGCCAACCAAACCCCATCGCTGATCCCCAATCGCCCAATCCCTCAGCATCCCCACTATGCGATTCTCCCAATACTTAAGGCAACTGCCCTGCCAATGGGCAGTTGTCAGTTCATTCTCTATTCTTCCCGCACTTTGCGCTAAAATAAAGCTGAATACCCTGAACGCCTTGTTGCGGACTCACCTGTTTTCTTTTCTTCAAAATTCTGCTGATCAATCTAGCAAAGCATGCTGCCACCCAAATAATCCTCCCAATGATTGCCAAATGGGTCATCCAGTCACTCGACCCCACCACATGGTGGTAGATCATATCCATGGCAAACCGCCTTGTTCTCAATGATGGAGTTAATTCTCCATCCATTTTTTCATACCCATCTAATGCAAACCTGTCCGTTCAATTCGCCGTTGGGATTCCTTAGAACGCTTCCCCACCAGAGCAGCCTCAGGGCGCCTCCGTCCCAATGCCCACAAGTTTGGCCCCCATACCTGGCTCATCCGCCGCTAATCCCACCCACCTGGGTGCTCTGGAGCACCCCACCCAAGGGAAGCTTGCCCCTAACGCTCATTGCGGGTCTTCTTTCCCTCTGACAGCACCCCTGCCCGCGTGGTGGGCCCCGCGCCAGTCCTCCCTGGCGCACAGGCTCACTTGCTAGTAACTGAAGGCCAGCAACCGTGAACCCTGGAGGAGTCATCATCCTCTCTACCTCTCCCACCCTTGTGGGTTGCCCCCGCAAGACTCGCAGTTTCCCCCATTGCAACCATCTGGTTTGCCTTGGGGGCCTTCAGTACGTTTATAAACATTTGCTTTCCTCACATCCCCGCTAGACCCCCTTCTTTTAGTTGCACGGACTGCTGTGCCCTTTAGCATTCTGGGCTCTCCACTGGGTGCTCACACACCCTGACTGGGAGCCCAGTCTAATTCTTATCAGGCGCTTCCATGACATTGCCACCATTAATCAAAACGCCATAAACTCAGCGGATCATTGAGAATTTTCGGCTATGGAAGAAAAAGTCGCCAAGATGGATGAAGGGATTTATAATGTTGCTCGTTTTAGGAATGAGTTACTTGGAAAATAACGCCATTAAAGAAGAAAGAAGGGGTCTTAATTCAAAAGGTCTTCTTTCTGAAAATGGAGCGTGAAGAAGATCGCATTCATTTGAGAAATTTCAGCACTGATGTCGAGCAACTGATTAAACAGGTCAAGGTGCTAAAAACTCACAAAATGAAACTGTGAGCCATATGTGGCAACTAATGACAAAGAAAAAAACTTCTCATATGATAATTGGGAAGTTGAATACCCCAAGAAACATGCAACCCACTTTTGCCACTAAATCAGTGATAACTCTAAAAATCACTCCTCAAGTGAGCCAAGTAGAAAACCTAGAGAGGCGGCTAGAGAAACCTCGGAAAAATTCATGAAAATGCCAAAATTGCCAACTTTCCATTGGGCTAACGCCCCAGAATTTTTCTGACTGTTTGATATGACTATGTATGGATGCGGTGATCATCAAAAGGCATTGATGGTGATGAATTAACTAGACACCAATTTCCAAACCTAGGGTTGCCCCATCTGGAGGGGGACAGATGGTCATACATGGAGGCCAAAGCAACCATTATGAAGGAATTTGGGAGCCCAACGTGCATTTCAAAGCACAAACAAGAGTTTATGGGCATCCAATTCCATAAAGATGAATCTTTAGCAAGCTTTATATACTGTTTCTATCAGTAATTGCAAATCCTAGTTGGAGTGAAGGTACTGGATGACTTCAATGCCAGAATTGCATTATAAGCGGCCCTTAGGCCCTACTGCAATTTGCACCAAATGATGTCATCCATGTTCATGACAGAAATTACTACCTCTCAGATGGTAGATAATTTGAAAATCTTGGGAGCAACCTTCAATGCCCCAAACATAAGTTTCAAAACCAACCCAGTACAAAATTTGAATCATATGAAGGGGAACAATGGTGCTAAAGAGATGAACAACCAAACGTTGCTAGGGAATAAGCCTAAAGAGTTCAGAAAGATTGATAAGAAAGAGAAAGTATGTTATTAATGCAGAGGGAAGGGACATTTCACTGTAAATTGCAATAAGCCAAAGTATCAAATAAACGTGGTCCAAGAAAAAGAGTCTGCAGCTGCAAAGGAGTCAGGAAAAGGGCCCATGGCCTATATGGGGAACAGTCTAGAGCTGCAGAGAAGCCTGTTCCTCATGATAATGTGCATGAGGAAATTGATATCAGTGATCTATTTGCAGATGAAGATGTACAGGATAAATTGTATCAAGTGGTCAATTTGGACATGAACACGGTAAAAAGATCTGGGGAAAAGGGATCAACCCTGAGATAATCAAAGAAGTTTCCCTGCTGTATGCCTGAAAACTAACAGACAAGATTTGAGCTGCAGATAATCCCAATGAATTGACCAAAGCTCAAGAGATGAAGCAAACCTGTCATTTCCCCTCAGCGCGATAAAGGAATTGTTTCCTAATTTATCAGTGCAAATCATTCACACTCTCAATTTAGCTAATAACACTGCTATACACTCAGTAAACACTATATTACAATATTTTGAGTGTATGTATATAGATATACAAGTAAATTGAGTATGAGTGAGGGTGATTGTTGACAGCGGAGTGCCCATTAACATTGTCTTAACCACACTGGTGAAGAGTATGAAGGTTTCGCCTGACTTGGAACACAAGAAGGAGTATGGAACAGCTGGTCCAAATACCACCATCTCATGTGGAGCGTATAGTGCTTTGCCACTTCAATTCAGATCCTTGGTGGTATCTGCGCCAGCAATAGTTTTGGCCAACCAAAACTATGACATTCTAATTGGGATGGAATTTCTATGAAAGTATGGAGTTTAATGTAACTTTAAGGATAATACGTTGACCATATTGAGTAAGACGTTACCATTGGTCTATCAGAAGGATGGGGAAACTCCACTGAGTAGGAGAAATAACTTTAGTCAACATGATATACAATGATGGCATTGTCCCAATTCAATACCAATTAGTTGGCCAGAAGCAATGAGAAATGCTGGCGAAAATCCTAGAAAATTGGGGAATTCCACTGAGGATCAAGAATGAGAAAAACATACCGCAGGGATCACAGATGATAGTCAACACAGGGTTGACATTAGAGATACAGGAGCTGCTGTATGTGGAAGTCAGAAGCCTCTGGAAGAAGTCCATATTAGAGACTTGGGTGGCTCCTGGAATAATAATTCTGGGCCATGGAGAAATTCGAGTTCTTCTGGCAAATTTAAGTGAAAAACTGAGGAAGATAAAGAAGAATCAGATCATCCCATTTTCTCATCTAATTCTTACAGCTGAACTGAGGAGATTCCACGATTTTGGTACCTTCAGCGAGATGGGATTACTGGCTGGGGTAACTGAGAGTATCAACCTATTGGTTGATTGAGAGAAACTTGCTGATCTGACAGAAGGACAGCAAGAGGAGATCTTGAATTGTTCAAAAAGTAGTAGGAAGTATTCACCCAGGACAACCATAATTTATGATGCATGAGAGATATGATCTACAAGGTCAATACCGGGGAAAATAACCAATCAGGACGAGACTGATTTGACAGTTGAAGGTGGCCAAAGCAGTAGTGGAAGAGGGAATCAGCAAACTAGTGAAGCATGGGCTTCTAGTTCCATTTTTAAGTCCCTGAGTGAGTCTGATTCTTATTGTGAAGAAAAAGGATGGCTCTAATAAGGTGGTGATTAACTACTGAAAGCTGAATAAGATTATGAAGAAGGATCTGTATCCCCTACCAATTGTTGACAATGCACTAGATCAATTGGGAGAAGCAAAGTATTTCTCCGCAATATATCTAATATCAGGATATTGGCAAATCGATTTGCCAAGAGAAGACCAAGATAAAATGCGCGATTATTACCACGCAGGAGCTATATCAACAGATGAGGATGCCCCAGGGTCTATGCAATGCGCCTGAAACGTTCCAGAGGGCCATGGACGTTATACTAAATAACTTGAAGTTGTCATGCGTCCTGGTGTACTTGGATATCAATGTGTTCAGTAGGACGTTTACTGACCATTTACACCACTTGGAAGAAGTATTCAAGAGACTGTCCGCTGCTAACCTAAAGATTGAGATGAGGAAGTGTCAAATCTTCGAGAAAGAGTTGGAATATCTGGGATTTGTGATCAACTCTAGTGGATTGCAGCTGCAAGCCCAGAAAATTGAAGCCATAGAATTTGATGGCTGTGCTGAAGTGTGTATGAGATAACCAAGTGTTCCTTGGAATGGTCAGATACTATAGAAGATTTATTCAGGATTTTTCCAGAATTGCCAAACCCTTATTCCATCTGTTGTAAGATCTAAAAGAAAGGATTCATATGGAATGAAGAAGTGCAGGAATCCTTTGATGTGTTATGCCAATATCTAATAGATTCTCCGATTCTGAAATATCTGAATCATGACTGGAAGTTTATTAATCAAATTGATGCTTCATTGATGGCGATTGGCACCATATTAAGCCAAGTAGATGAACTTTGGGATGAACATCTGGTGGCATATGTGAGCCAGACGCTTCCAGCCACTGAGAGGAACTACACCATACCTGAGTATGAATTCCTTGCAGTCATTTACTCCTTTAAACAGTTTCAGGTGTAAATCCATGGAACGCACTTCAAAATGGTGATGGACCACTCCTTGTTGCGTTGGCTTCACAGTTTGAGAGAACCTGAAGGACGACTTTCCTGATGGTCATTGCAGTTACAGGCTTACAAACATGAGATTGTCCACTTAGTGGGGCTTCTCATCAGAATGCAGGTGGCTTATCACAATTATCAATGGTCTAGATGGTGTATCAGCAAGCAGATGAGTTATTCCAGAGATTGGTCGATGGAGAATTTGGGAACAAGCTCTGAGAAATCCAAGGTGCGCTTCAAAAGTGATGGAAAACACCAAGAACATGAATGGACAAGTTTTTTAAGACAATTAATGGAAAGTGGTTACTTTCCCAAAGCCATCATAAATAGCAGCTATCATTCAAGACACTCATAAGGTTGTCAGGCATGGAGGCTTTTTGAAAGATGACTGACCATCTTTTCCAGTACTACTACTGGGAGTCAATCAACTATGATGTCACCAACTATCTATCTTGTTTTGTGGAGTGCCAGCTGCACAAGCCACATAAGAATACAACTGGATACTGACTGGTCCGCCCTGGATTTGCTTGGCATATGGTGTCCATCGATGTGATGGGACCGCTGATGATGAGCACAGGGGGAGTCAAGTACATAATTGTTTTGATTGATCATCTGACGAAATGGGTTAAGAAAAAGGCCCTGGCAAAAGTAGATCTACCAGTACCGCGAAGTTCATCCTGGATCAAGTAGTATACCAACATGAATGCCCGCAGGTCCTGCTGAGTGACAATGGGACAAACTTCATGTCTCATGTGATCCTGCAGTTAATTTAGATAATGGGGATCTGAGTAGTCATGTCTGTACCCTACCAGCTGTAGACAAATGGACTGGTAGAACAAGTTAATCGAATGCTGGCTGCAACATTGAGGAAGCTGGTCACAGGAGGAACTTCTGCGTGTGGAACATACATGAGTTCTGTGACATATGCCTAAAATAATAGTCAATATATGGCGACGGTGAAAATGTCATTTGATCTGCTATATGGGAGGAAGGCCGCTTTGCCACTGATTTTATATTTCGTGATGGAACTAACATCAGGGATGAGTGCTGAGCCATACCTGAACCACTTGATGAATATCTTGATCAAAATACAATTTCAAGCATTTGATATGACTTTGAAGAAAAGGATACGAGTGAAATTGATGGACCATAAGAACTGACCAGCCTTATCAGAATATCAAATAGGCAAAAGAGTTGCCTATTGCGATACTCATAGTTTTAAGAAAAGGAACAAACTGGATGTGTTGTGGTCAGGTCTGTTTGAGTTTATTGCCAAGATGGCAACAGATGCCTACTCCATCAGAAACCCTTTGGATGTAAGAGTATTCAATTGAGTCCATGCTAAGTGTTTGAAGTGATGGATTGATGAAAACAATAACAAATAAAGAGTTCCTGAAAGACCGCTGAACCATTAAGTTAATTATGTCCTAATGATTAGGTCAAGTCCAAAAAAGGACCTCTGAACCATAAAAAACTGGTAGGTCTAAGAATACCTTGGATTCAGTTTGGGGGAAAAATCAAAGATTTATTGCTGAACCAAAATAAGGTCAATTTTCATGGAAAAAAAGAAAAAAATAAAAGATTGATAAAGATATTGTAAAAAAAGGTTTATACAAACCACATAGAAAAAACCAATATATTTTTATATTTTTTCTTTTTTTTTATTTTTTATTGATTATCCTCAAATTGGGGATGACTCCGCCTATGTCACCTCTTTTGGGAGGGAGGATGGATCGCAGTAGGAGTGAATAACCTGATTAAATCTATGTGAGATTGGACGCTAGCAAGGGCTAGACCTACACGAAACTGAGTTCTTTGAGTGGATGCAGATCTCTGTGAGAAAGCGACTAGGGAAAGGGAAATTGAGATGTTAGAAGAAGACAAACTGAAACCCTGGAGAGGGGAGGTAAGCAACAGTACAGGAAGAGGCAGTTGGTAAATAACCCCAAGTAATCCTGATATGGTACCAAAGCTGGAAGATTAGTCTTAAGTGCTTGCCAACAGGCTTCATTAAGAACATCAGACATATGGGCCAGCAGCAAACAAAGGATACTAGACAGGGGTTGCTGAATCATGCCCCTATTAAGCCTTCAATGGAAGATACTGATGGGTGCACAAGAAATGAGATAGTCATGTAAGGGGCAAATGGCATCCTGCAAGTGACGACTACAAGCTTCTCAGAAGCTGAAGCAGAAGGAGTGATGGAAGCTGGGAGAGGCTGGAAGCTTCATGGCCCAACTTCAAAGAACTTGGCTGGCAAAGTGAAGAGCATAGGCGACAATATCACAATCTAGGATGTTCTTAAGATTGGAATAATTCAGTGTTATGAATAAAGCCTCGGTGACTTGAGCCCTTAATTCTGCATAGGGGAGAATATAATGATTGCTGTTGCTGATGGTGAGTTTGGTGGCCAAGACAGCTGGCTTTTAGTATTGATCAAATTGAAAGAGGAACTCCTGAAGCAAGTCTGACCTGGTGAGGAAGGAACAATCAAGAGCGAAAGGCATTATTTCAGGAGCATCAACAATGATGTTAGGCGCATCTGAAAAAGGAGCTGAATCCAGGAGAGTTTTTGAAATATGCCTCTGGAATTGACAACAGAGGAAGGATTGGCCATGAGTCATTCAAGATGATCGCTAGCTTGGCTTCAGAGGGGTTGGTTACCATTTCTGGTAATTCCATGGAAGGATTAGCCACTGGTGTCAGACTAGATGTATGAGTCCTTGAAGGACCGTAGAAGATGTTCCGTCATGCAGCCTGACTCATCTGCTGGAAGAGCCAAAGATCTTGATAAGACAAACTGTTGAGCATCTGTTGGTACCACAACTCAGAATTCGACATATAAGCTGGATAAAAGAGGGGATGTCAGACTTATATGATAGTCAACATTATGCACTCTGAAATAAATTAAGCTCCAATTTTGGAGAAAATTAATCTCAAAACTAATGGGATAAGCCCTCCGGAGAAAAATTAAGGATTATATGAGCCAAGAGGTTATAAGAAACTAACAAGGGAATACATAAATGAGCATTTTTAATTGGGCCACAAAACAAACATTGATGGCAAGAGTCTTCTGTTGAGGATGAGGTATAAATCATGAAATTGAGGACGCCAGACTAAGAATACTGAATATGACAGCAGGTCATATACCCTGACGAGGGGAAACCCAGATCCCAGGATTAATATCATCACAAGTAAATTGGTCGCCTGGCATAACAGTAGATCATGGGGACAGCACTCAGAGTAGGCAGTAATGAGGAGGAAGAAGAAGAGAGCTGCATGCTGAAGGTTGTCCTGAGCAGCATTGAGTATTATTGATTGTACCCAACTTGAGCAAATGAAGTATTCAACTAAGTGTCTGAAGTGGTGTTTTCCTGCCCTGGTCCTTTTCTCACTGAAAATCTAGGCAAGAGGGGGGATGTGTTGGGATTTTTGCCCGAATTTTCAGCCAGCTAGATTACCAGGAATCTTTAAGGGATAATTCCCTAATGCGAGGTAAATTGGATATCAGTTGACCCTGATTTTGAAATAACTAAGTTTGGGGGATTTTAGGTTATTCGCCTGGTCGGATCTGATAGGGATAAATCTGGATGAATGCTTAAGATCTCATTGGGCAGAGTTGCCCATAAAACAGGGGCATCTGATAGTTGATTAACTATCAGGTTTACTGATCGGGATCAGTTGAGTTTTTATCACTGACTGATCAAGAATTTAAGGAGTAAGTTGTAAGGTGAGTGATGCCACCTGCAATTAGCAAATAAATCAATTAGTTCATGACCTGTCTTAATGGGTAAAAAGTCCCATTACCTTAGCATGTCGCTTGCCAAATATGGTTGGTTCACTTTAATCAATGGAAAACGCTAGGGCACGTTTTCTGAATCTTTCCATTTTAGGTCTAGAGGATGCCCAACGATGGAATCATAGCCAGGATGGGGAAGACCATCACTGCTGAGATGAGGATGGGTGATTCAACGGCAATGGCTGCCATTTCATCAAAGAGGTGTCAACTGAGGGTTGGGCATTGAACTCCCACTATAAATTCCCTAGAATTTACCATTAATAAAAAACAAAATAGTATACAGTAGATATACTAGCTTAGTACTCTTTATCAGCATTCATTTGCTCTATTCTTTCTCAGGGATATTATTGCTGTGTGAAATAATTGGGATACTCTTTAAGGTATAGAGTAAGGGTCTGAGCAGAGATCCAGAGAAAAAGCAGAATAAAATTGTGGATTGCTGCTGACTGTGTGTCAAACCAGAGAGACCATAATTTTGAATCAAAGAGAAGATCAGGTTAAACAGTACAAGGGTATAAATCCCAATTCCAAGACATCACAAGTATTTTGAGAGGAAATACTGGCGAGTGTTGCTCTGAGATCTAGGACTTCCATTCAACTATGGATAATATTTGCTAAACTACTATCAACTGATTATATCAGCTATAATACAACGTGGACAAAAAGCACAAAATCTGAACCTGTGCAAGTAATAAGTTTATAGGGGTTATTGGAAAAAAGTAATCAAACCAATAAATTTTTACAGAGTCCCTATATGATTTATGTTTATATAATAACTTTGTAGCAGTATTATTACTTTTATCTTATCAATATGTGAGATCGGCCCATTTTTCAATTTTTAAAGCTTAATTGTCCATTTTTTTAGAAAGATGTTACTCCAACCTTTAATCAAAGTTTTGTGCAGATGACTACTACAAATTCTGCAGCTTATAATCAGAATCCTCTAAAAATTTAGAATGTTTCAATGCCTTTCATTTGTATGACTTGATTGGATGTCTTAGTTCTAACAACACTAACGTTGCCACTGCTTCAATAACTACCACTAAACTACATTATATTAACTTTCATTGGCTGAACGATCAACTTAATCTGCTAGCTGGCCAAACTCATCTGTCAAGACAAATTAACCCAACCTTTTTTAGATATAAAGCTTAAATAAAATAATTCATATTTACTATATTTCTATCTTCTCCCGTTGAACTAACAAATTTATCCAAATATAGAAACTATTTAATATTGAAAAACTACACTGGTTTCAAAGTCCTCTCTAAAGACATAAATATAATAGTTTGTTTTGCTTTTGGCTTCCATCCCACTCTTAACAATTGAAAGCTGGGTCAGATAAACCCCTTGAGCCTTGCATGGGTCATCCTAAATGCCAAAATTAGAGAGGGAATTTTCTGACGTCAATATCAATGTGGCAAAGAACTAGGGCCCCTAATGATGTTGACTCTGGGGTTTCCTACTATTGGTACCAATAAAGCCTCTGGTTGTTGGGTGGATGTCAACAACGTTGCCTCTGACGTCCACAATTTAATTTCATATATTCATTGGTTGTTTATTTTGTTGTTTTTGTATTTTTTCAAGCACCAACGACGTTGCCTCTGGTTTCTACCCCTTTCCTTTATAAATAAATATATCAAAATTCAGGTGCACCAATGACTTTGTCTCCTGGGCACCCAAGTACCAACAACATTGCCTCTGGTAATTTATCCTGGGCACCAATGATGGTGCCTCTGGTGTTTCCCATCCCCCTGACACTGGCTGAAGAGGTTCCCCTAGGACAAGGCTTGAAGGGGGTTCTGTCAGGATTTTACCCTTTTTAAGGTTAAGCCTTATCCTGTTGTAAACAACACTTCCCTTAAGACTAAGCTTTAGGATAGTTGGCTAAAAGCCCAATATGCTTTAATAATAATTCAGCAAAGGATTAGAATCTTTTGGTGATCTAAACCCTCATATGACAACGTCCTATATAATTTGGGATGAAATCATTATTCAATCCTACAAGATGCTTTATAGAAAACTTGTTATATTCCCATAATTACTATTATATTAGATCTGATATCTCTCTTATTAGCTATCAGAACGTCAATCTTTATATATCAACTATCAATGACCCTATAAAAGGCTCAAATTTATAAATAAACATATTTGATTGCTCACAACTTATAATCATACTTATATCTAATTAATTTAAAATATCCAAGAGCTACTTCAGAGTCCTTTGAACCCTGAAGTGGCTAGATCATGTTCAAGGGCCTTGACGTTATGATCCAAGTCTAGACCGTCTGAAAGGAACCCAAATCAGGATACTAAATGTAAAAGTATAGCCTAATCGGATTAATCCAAATTGAGGCCAACCCATCATTCAGACTAATATTTATATAATATATAAGGGAATTAAATTATCCCAAATCCCGTCCTAATTTTATACTATCCCCTCCACACCATCCAGCTTTGATATCTAAATAATTTTGGAAAAGTGAACCCATATCTCAAGACCTGGTCTCCTTATATAGTCAAGTTGTTTATATGTCCGCCAAATTGGTGAGCCAGGCCGCTGAGATTGAAAATCTCCATCAACTATTAGGTATCAAAGCCCTTCAAACATTTTTAATACTTGTATAAACCTCCAGGACAACATGAATGAATTGTGCCATCAAGTCGATGAGGCTATCCCTCAAACTGACTCTTGCACTAAGGAGTCAACTGAAGATAGCAGGTTCCCTTCTCCCGCTATCCACGTTCTCCCTGAAACTGTTAGGCATTTTAAACCCACTTTTATAGAAAAGTACATACCGGAGCTGAAATCATCCAGTATTATCTGTATTTATATGTAAATACATGGAGGGTACAACCAATCACCAAAAGTGTCAGAACATGCAGACCTGCCTTGATAGTAAGGCTTAAGAAATTATGATGCCTTACTTCAGGAGGTGCACAACCTGGGTGAAGCTAAAGAAAGCCCTCATTAATGTATTTGGCAGTAAACTATTCATGTCTAACTGTAAACAGGCGTTCATGTAGATCTTCCCTAAGCGTGGCAAAACCAATATTGAGTTCACTGAGAAGTTCTAACATGAAGCTCAGGCCCTCACATTCTGTGATTGGGTTAGATTAGACAACGTCATTGCTGCGGTTCTCTTTGTGTATCAACATAATTGAATCTCATACTATATTTCCACAATGCAAAAAAGTTTTACAAATACATCCTGGAGCACTAAAAAATCTATCATGGAGTTGCCTGAGCAAGAGATGCGTCAAGAAGCTAACAAGGGGAGTCAGGCTCCCATTCATGCCGTTGGACAGCCTCAGAGACCTAAACTTTGCCGTGACCCTTGTTCCTAATGTGGGATCTTTGGGCATCAGGAAGTTAATTTCTGGAAGAAACACGATGATGGAACGGGAAAAGTGGAGTCAGCTTAGGGCATGAGGCACCCTCTGCTGATGACTTTGCGTCTCATGCTCCCTCTTCTGATAATTCCCCAAATAAGGGTTGTGCCCTATCCCCACCTGCCAAGATGGAGTTTGCCAACCTCCTAATTTTCAATAAAAGTCCAACTTCCCCTACTTTGAACATTCTAAACTATTTTCGCTAGGGAATTCTATATACTGGATCCCTCATTTTGGCACTGAGGTTACCTATGTAAAAGTAGTTGCTCTTAAGATGAAGATCCTAGCTATAATTAATACTGGGTCACCAGTTAACGTTATATTCTCTCATTTGGTAAATAAGATAAAAGTTGTTCCAGATCAAAACCACACCATGGACTATGGAATGTCAGGCCCCCAGCATACTTGCTTCCCTGGGTGCTATTCCACCTTGCCGCTTTAGGTTGGATCTCTGGTGGTGACAGCCCCAGTGGTTGTATTGGAGAATGACAGTTACGCTTTTTCATTGGCACCCAATTCCTTATTGAATTTAATACCAAAATTAATCATAAGGGTTTGTGCTTCTCTATTCTGGGATATTCCATTCCCTTAGTAGTTAAAGACGATCATAAAGATTTAGGGAAAAATAAAACCTAGAAGTTGTTTACTAAGACACATGAACTTTTCTGAGTGGATAGCATACTGAGTCATTGGTCCAAAAACCAAACTGCCTCTTCCCAGCTCTGACGCTCAGGAGGGGATGTCTGCATACTCCAATAGCTGGATCATTATACCCCCAAAGTTACAGATACTGATGGACACTTTGTCAATTCTCGATTTTGTCAGATCATTTGTTAGAGATCAGTGGAGATTCTAATCTGGCCATACATGAGCCTCATACCTGCCTGGGGTTGTTGGATCCTTCCTATCAGGGGCCTTTAGCCATATTGATGGACAACCTCATGGATCAACCTATGCAAATAACCCAACACCAACATGTTGCCTATGTCCAAACTCTACTGGCGGATCAAGTTGAATCTGTTAATTGGTGAAGGATTGTAAAACTTAGGGATTGACAAGGACACCGCCATAGGCCATGTTAAAGTGCAAACAGGTGACACCCTATTCTCCAACTAGAAGCGGCAAGTGGATGTTCTTAATGAGGAATATGCTGATATCTTTTTGATGGTACAGATGACTTTGGAATGATGAAACGAGTGCAGCATAGAGTGCTTATGGGCAACTCCACCCTTTCTGTAACGCACTGGCTCCTTCCAATGAGCCACAAATGAGTTAGGCAACAGAATCCATGTTACAGACCATAGGGCTGACAGGGATCCTGATACTACTCTCCTTGTGCGCGCGCTACAAGATTGGACAAGCACCCCCTGGAAGACAGTTGCAAATATACTTAATCCCAGCAACATGCCTTGACTCCAAGACAAGGTATAAAGGAGGCAATAGCTCTCCCAAGCTCACTCTCAAAGTCCAATTCTTGTTGATTCAAGCCAAACATGGCTGCAGTTAGGCAATATTTTAAAATAAACTCAAAGTATAAATATATGAATTTTAAGTTCTTTTATTTAATATTGGGCCAGGTTGATAGAAAACAGAACTGAGAAGCCTCCAGCCTCCAGCTCCCAGTTCCTTCCCTATATACACATGCTACAAGCTAATATAAAATATAACACAAGCTTATGGTGCTAATCTGACTGATGCTTGGTGTAAACCTTACAGCAGGATCGCGGAATCCTAAAACTTCCAAGCACCCGTTCCATTCCATTCTCAATTCGAATCCAAATCGAATCTTGAAACTACCCATGTTACTCGATTCCCATTTTTCCTTGACTTGGACGTCCATCTTGCTCCTTGGCCTCCTTCAAGCTCCTGCCCCTTAGGCGTCCTTGCCAGGACCAACGCCCCCTCCTCCTCCATACATCCAGACACAGCCTGCCCTGTCTTACCAAAGATCAGGGCAATGTGATGCTGAGGATAGACCTCAACCGTCACACTTTCCATGCTCATCCCCACCAAAAGTTAAAAGTGGAAGAAGCTCAGGTGGTGAAGAAACTAAAGAAATTATTAGGCCGCTGGGTTACTCAAGACTTCCTAAAGTCCATGGGCCTTACTCTTTCTGCTTATATGCAAAAAGGATGGGGACATTAGGTAATAATGGACCACCACTGGCTGAACTCTCTTATGTGGAAGGACAGTTATCTACTACCCCAGATTGATGATTCCTTACGCCTCCTGTCTAGATCTAAATTCTTTTAGACCATGAATCTTAGTAGTGGCTACTGGAAGATTGAGCTTGAAGTGGATGATCAGAAGAAATGCGCCCTCATTGCAAGTGAGGGGTAATTCAAGCCTATGAGGATGCTACAAGGACTATGTAATGCCCTGGCCACTTTCCAAAGGGCGTTGGATGGCTTATTATGGGACTTGAAGATATCCTAAGTGTTAGTATACCTTGATGATGTGACAGTACTCCCGCACTCTTAAGAATATCTCACTTATTTGAAAGAGGCGTTTTAAAGCCTCCGCTCTAATTTCACTAAAGTTAAAACCATCCAAATGTCAGTTCTTTCAGACTAATATGGATTTTATTGGTCATAAAGTTACCTGGGAAGAGATTATGCTGTTGCCTTAAAAAATGGTCACAATTGAGAAAATGGCACGCCCTCCAGCTTACACAATAACTAGGTGTTCCTCAGGATGGTTGGTTAGTACTGATAGTTCATCCCCCACTTTACTTAGTATGCAGAACCAATAACATATCTATTCCATAAGGAGTTTTCATTCCAATGAGAAGAGACCCAACTACAAAATTTTAACGTCATAAGGAATGCCTCATGTCCATTCCTGTGCTGATACATCCTGAGCTTATCAAAGCATTTATACTTTTTACTGACACTAGTGATGTGGCTCTTGGGGCCATCCTAGCACAATATGATGCAAAACAAGTTGATCACCCTATAGCGTACTTCAAAAACCCTAACTCAGGCAGAAAGAAAATTACAACATGTTGAGATTCTGATATGACTGAATGATAGGCCCTAAATAGCTGCGGCGGATTGGCTATAATCTGTCAACTACAATTTAATAATGTAAAAATATTCTCACTTTTAAATAAAAAGATACTGAGCCAGGAGGGATAGTTTTTGGATTGCCTCCAAGTAATGTGATGAGAGGATGTTGATTCATGACAAATATTTATTAATTGCTTCAAACTAAGGCAATAATGAATTTAAGAATTATAGACTCTGCCAGGGCCTCTCAGTTATGAGGACAAACCAATGGAGATATGTTGGTAAAGAATAGTCTAAGAAAAAGGATAGGTATTAACTGAAGTCACTAATATATCAGTAAGACAAGAATATTGGAGGAGAGAATTGTTGGTAGGAAATAGAAAGTGGAGCAGAACAAGGTTGCTAATAAAATATTTAATTAAATAAAGTAGTGTGGTCAAAGCTATTAGCTTCACATTTATTGTTTTTTTAGTTTGTCTCAAGGACCAGCAATCTCTATATTGTCCATCCGTTGCTCAGTGGGATCAACCCTGTGAAAACCTTACAGTGTATTCAAATATATTGCCAAAATGATAACACACCTTCGATGAGCATAAGTGCTTAGAGGCCTTTCATGTTATAAAGCATTTCCGTCCTTTACTATATGAAAATCATTTTACTTGGTCACAGATCATGCCTACCTATGGTGGTTACAGAAAATGAAGGACCTGGATAGATGGATGGCCTGCTGGGCACTCAAGCTTCAAAGTTATAAGTTTGTCATTGCTCATTGTGCAGGAATAATATATCAGAATGTTGACAGATTGTCCCACCTACATATATTGACCCTCTACACCTATGAAGAAAACTGATTATATGACTTTATTGGAAACTGGAGAGTGGAATCAGGAGACTTCTGAAATGCAACAATGACTAAAAAATATGACCAAGGAGACCTAGATTGAGGATGGACTATTATACAAACAGGTTAGACCCTCTTAGTTGCCATATTCCTACCCTTCAGCTCAACTATAAACTGCTCTGGAGATACATTCAACTTTATGACATGGTGCTGTGAGGAAAATCCATCAGTGGCAATGAGCAGTGCTATTGGGAAGGGACGATTGAGTCAATAAAAGACATTATTGATTTCTATATTACTTGTGCTCAGCAGAAACCTCCCAATCCTCCATATTAACATCAATTTGGAGGCCATATTGTCCCCTTTGTTACCGTTAGCATTGACATAGTCAGTCCACTATCTGCAGCAATGTACGGTCACTGGTATACTATAATGGTGGTTGACTATATCACTAAATAGGTTGAGGCTATTTCTGTTACCTTTCCCGCTTCTAAAGCAACTGGCTCATTTTTACTTAAACAGGTCTTCACCCGTCATAATAGCCCAAAGGTACTACTATCTGACAATGCACCAACATCATCTCCCAAGTAATTGTTGACCTCAATACCCTAATTGGCACTTACCCCTCTTTCACTGCTCCCTATCACACCGCTACTAATGGAACAATGGGATGGTTGAATGGAACTCTCATAGTTATACTTTGCAAACTGGCTAACTCTAACCCAGGCTGGTAGAATGAACACCTTCCAGAAAATCTTGTCATACCATTTAAGTTATCATTGGATCATTTAACTTTGTCGTTTATTGCTCTATATGGCTGGGAATTGATCCAACCTTTGATTGTACAACCTATGTTAAAGACCTTCACCCATAAATGGCTGAGCTTACAACGCAAAGGCTGGTGGAAGGATTATTCTGGCTCTAATCTTTATCTCCAAGTCCATGGGGACTATCAGTAAGTGAGAGGTGGAAAAAAGCAATGCATAAATCAATTTCGCCAGAATACCAGTTAGGGGATCTGTTATTGTTTTACCACCACCAGCCAGTAGTTCAAGTTCATAACCTTGATATATTATGGTCTAGACCATACAGTGTGATTTTTCAGCAGAGACCAGAGCATTCATTGCTTCCATCCAATCAGGATCCATTAATAATTAAGTTCATGCCAGATTCCTCTAAAGTTATGTCCCTCCTTAACAAAATCTTGAGAGGGCATTGTTGGGATTGACAGTTTTTGCAAAAAAATCAAACAATCATCAACTGACAGATATTTTGAATATATTTAAGGAACCACCATCATGGTGGAACCTACCAAAATTGCCACAAGCGATGAATCTCAAAATGAGCTGCCAAAGGCTTAAACTCCTCTTAAATCCGCTGAGGCAATTTCTAAAGATCTTGTTAGCCAGGAATTGCCTAAATCAGCTGAACCAATTGGAATGGATCATTCTTAAATAAGTTTTATGTTCTGCTAATTTACCCAAAAATAATAATTTCCTATGACCTAAAACCTCAAATAAATCATATAAGTAAACCTAAATCTAAAGATAAATGGAGTTTTGCTTTTGTTTAAATTTTAGCCTAGTTTATACTAATAATTTGCCTGCTTAAAAATAACAGAGATTTGCTTTGGTTGAGCTATGCTACCAAGAGATTTCCCTAGAGACTTATAAGTATGCTGGGAGATTTGTCTGATATACTAGCAACTAATAGTTGTTTAGTCTTTGAAGGACTATGCATTAAAATTTTATTAAAAAATATAACACTTTAATTGAGCTTATTTTTCAAAGGTAATCAAAGACTTAAAGATGCTAAACCCCAATTAGCCAACCTGCCATTTGAAGGACTTTTCATTTATTTAGTGAGCAATTGGTCATATATTCCTCCAGCATATAATTATAGCCTTTACACTATTGGAAAAAATGCTAAAATTATTTAGTTGTGTTTATTATATTTAAAGTTCAAAAAGATAATTTTAATGCAACTAATGAGATAAATGAGAAATGAAAAAAACAATCTCTCTGAGTAACTCTTAATAAGATTTTGATTGGAAGTGTTGCTGATCTTGATAATCAACTGTTAGCTTCTTTACTTTTGTTATTAATTTTGGGGATAAGTCTTTTGAAAATACATTGTTCATAATGGCAAAAAATACTGGTTTTGATAAATTTAATTTTGAAAAGTTATAAAAAATGAACAACTGATCATCTTGATTGCAACTATACATAACTTCTAAGAAGCCCTTGCTACATCTTCTGATAAATCTCAAAGATTGTATGCTGAATTATATCTTTATAAAAGAGCCAGAATTAATTCAATATGAAATCTTTGGGTGGTCAAGGGTCTCACAAATGGATCAGTTGACACAATTAATGATATAATTTATGATCCTTTTATTGATTATAATGCCTTCCCTGAATAAATATTTATTGAATATAAGGCTTATAGTAAACATATGCCATTATACATTCTTGTTTAATCTAAAAAATATACTGGTCTAACTATTTATGGAAGCTCAGTCTCTATTAGGGCTATTAAATATTTGTTTAAATGGCATGGGATAAATTGTACATGTAAGAAGTTCCCTTTCATACTTAGATATGTGATCTTTGTTCACAGATCTCAAGGAATAACTAGACAAAGCACTTATTGAAATTGGTAATAATCAGTTCTAAATTGGTCTAACTTATGTCACATTATTGAGGGTAAAAACTTTGATTGGATTGATGTTGAAACCATCATTTAACTTCAATCATTTGAAAAAAATTAACAGTAGTCATTCAATGAATGCACATTGAAATAAATTAAAGTGACTGTAGAGCATATGTAATACAAAATAGATGCTACTTATAAAAGAAATTAGTCATCTTATTAATATGCTACTTCCATTTACTGCATATTATTATATCAAATATATTGTTGTAAGTATCTTTAAAATTTATTGTTATTATTGTACACTATAATCAAATATCTTACTTTTATTTTACATGCTATATGTAAATACTTTGCCATAAAATATAGTGGATAACTGATCATTTGTATCAAACTATTCTTATTATTGAACACATTTTCAAATATTTTTTCTGTATGCTAACATTCATTTCTATAGTTAATGAAAAATTTCACATTTGTCTACTTCGCCCCTCTCTGTCCGCGCTCAGAGACACCTAGATCATTAGGTTTTAAATTAACATTTGTTATATCCTATTTGCATATGTAAATATATATATTTAATGAAAAAGTGTACTCAGCCTATCTCAAATAAAAATCTTATTCCGGTATTACTTCTAGTGCGTGAAAAAGCGCTTAAGTATTTTTAGACTTACATAGAAGTAAACTGTTATTCTAATAGGGCGATTGATAAAAATATACTGCCTGATAAGTATAGTGATTTGTAGTATCACTAATTACATCTACTATATGAATTCTATCAGATTGAAAATATCGCTTCAAATAACGAGAAATGAAATGCATGACGAATATACTGCAAGCAATAAGCAGCGGTCAACAATGAGCCGGATTTTGTCAATGCGCCTCTTGAATTGGCCTTACATTGGTCTTTTTATGTTCAGTTAAGCAACGAAGTTTTACCTTTTAATCGTCAAATTTCAACTACTTGATCAATTTTTTGTATTGGTGAAGCAAACTTGATAAATAGTTGATTGCATATGAGATAATTTGCGCAGTTAAAATCTGCATTAAAACGGATTTTAGACCCAGGCTCTAGTATAAAACTCGTTACTGTTTTCTAGCTTTATCACAAATTTTTCTTAAAAGTTGGCTTTTAATTTACTTGTGATGGACTCTAAATGCGTAATTTCTGAGGATGCATCTGACGAATTTAATTCCATGGTTTACAAATATCTTTGTGAGCAGGGTTATAAAAGATCTGCCGAAGCTTTTAAAGGCGAGATTGGAAAGGTTGGTCTTTGCTTTTCGCCTTTTGTTTCCATTATATTTTATCTACTAATCAGATTTAAAAACTAATGCATTTTATTTGAATTTAATTGCATCAGGCTTTTTTACTTCAATTGATCATTGGACATTATGGATGCTAATTTTTCATCGCGAAACTTTTTGCTTTTTATGATATTTATCACTTTTTAGAGCGTAAAAGAATCTCCCGGAGATCTTAAGGAATTCTTTGAGCTCTACGGGTACATACTTTTCACGATAGAGTTTTAATTTTTCATAAGAAAAGCCATGGAATCCGAGGCTGATTTAAATGAAACTGCCGGACTCGAAGATTCTGATTCTGATACTTCTACGGTTGAAGTTAGAAACGAGCGTCGTATTGTGAAAGAGGGCTCAATAGAAAAATGAATCGTATACTATTAGAAATGGCGACGAGGAAAATGAATGGTCTATAAATAGGGTTTATAATAACTACGTTTTTTAAGAAAAATGAGTTTGCATATGATTTAGATAATATAAGCTGGTTGGACATTATAATGGTTTTTACTTGTTTTGTAACCCGTTTAATAATTTCTGTTATTGTACCAAGTAAGCTATTATTATTAGTAACGCTTGATGATTTTAATTCTTTTTGTGTTTACCAATTTATTACGTTGAATACTATGGTTCTTCTCTCATCAGTCAGACTTTGACATTAACTATGTATGGGTATCCATCAACAACGTCTTTAATCAACTATGATACTGTTGAATTCGAGGATCGCTCGCTTGATAATTAAAATCCTATACTTGTAATTGGGAAGAAGCTTGACCAAAATATCCTTAATTTTTGCCAAGTTTTTTACAATACTTTGACTGTTCAGAAGCTCACATGGCTTAACTAAAATAATTCAACTCTTCTGAGCAACTTGGGTTAATTTGTCCCCACAAATTTGGGAACTTCTACTAAAGCAATCACAGATACAAGCTAGAGATTTTTGTTCTAACAGCTTGGTGACACTTCTAATAGGAACTAAACTCTGATAATATAACCAGATGAAAAAGATTTAAGAACTCAGAGGTTTATTAGATATTATTAATTAATTTTCTTTTTTTCTAGAATTACTTGATAATTTCTCATAGCCAGGTGCTGGTATTTAAACCTCTAGAGCATCTTCTAGCCATATTTTGAGCATGCAATTTTCTGCAGATTTACTTTCCATATCAATATGGCCCAAGAACTGATAGACAATGATTTTTTGAGATCAACAGGTAGCAAAATACTCTCAAAATTGGAAAGGTCTCAGGTATAAAATTGCAACTCAAACGTGTAAAATTGTCCCAAGATCAGCCCACTTAGTGTTTTATCACACAGCTGATAAAATACAATTAACCCTTTCAGTCATTTTCAAAAAAATCATCCATTTTTTAGCCTTAAATTTGGCATAAATTTCTTAGCCAATGTTCACTCTTTTTGAGCTCATTTTAGTCCTTGTTGTAACACGAATATTTGATAAATTTTAAAATAAATCTATATAAATCTTATTTTAATTAGATGCATATATGCATTTTTTGATTTACATACCCCTCAATTTTTGAACGCATATATTCATTTTTAGGTTTACATACCCCTCAGTTTTTGGATGCATATATGCGTTTTTAAATTTATATCACCCCCCATTTTTGGATACATATATGCATCAAATCATTGAAAGGATTAAGTAGGAAAAATAGATATTGATTAAGATTATTGATATACCACTAATCTGGATGTTGGCAGGCCTCTCAATAGCATTAGATACTCCCTCTTAGGCTGTCCATATTTAAGTGCTATCATACCAATTAAGAAGATTGATATATAATCTATTGCAGTGTATAAAACTGATAAATGAGGGACAACATGATAAGTGCTATTAAAACATGGGTGTTGAGTAATTGACTGGACCTAATTGTTGGATATTTGATAGGGATATAATAATGTTAGCATGCTTAAACTTATTATGGATCATATCAGATATCAGTGATTATGGATCAGGTATATTCTAAGCTTATGCAAAGCTTAGGATCTGCAGCCTAGCAATTTCACTTAATAATATTTGACTATGATGATATGGGCACGAGGGCTTTGTTAGTTAGGTTGGACTTAAATTAAGTTTTGACTTAATGACTCGGGCACATGGCTTTGTTGATTTATGTCAAAATTAGTTTTTAATGTCAGTCGAGTTTTTGCTCGCATTAATTACTAATTAGTGATACAAACCACCTTGTTATGTGCTGCCAATTGCTTGTGAAAGAGAATCAGTTCAGCTATTTGCAGATGCATACAAAATGCCATCTTGAGAATGATGACGTTGTTTACACCAACCCTGAGGCTGAGCAAGATGCCCTGAGTCAAAGTATTTGTAGACCCTCAAACAAATATTTTATATATTCCTTTGGCCAAGTGCCATTGAAAATGAGATATCATGGGTAAGATGTAGTGAATATTGAACTCTATAAATTACCTTCAAGTTGATGCTAATAAATATTCAACCACTACCACTAGTTTATAGTTTAAATTATAAACTTTTTGTATTTAATACTTTACTTTGTATTAATTAAGAATTTACTTGGGATCAGTAAGATCAGGGCAGCATGCCATTGTCCAAGTAATGACAGAGGAATATGAATTTAGAGTACTATTACCAAGGAGCTATACTTGAATTATAGTCACCATATAGTCTATTGTCATCATACAATAGATATACAAAACTCTATCCTACTGCAGAAGAAGAACCAACCATCTGAAGAGAACCAAAATTCAACAAGTGGCACTCATGGCCAGGAATGCAGATGGTGACTGTGCTGAGCAGGGGAGCAATCCCAATCAATTATTCAGAACCATCACTGGGCCCAATGAGAATACTGAAATGACTGTGTCCCAGATTAATTGGGAGGATATACCCATTATTACCTATCCCAACAAACCCATTTCACCTGAAGAGCTGGAACATCTTGAACTGCAGTTGTTAAGAGGGTATCAAATAGGACAAGGGCCTGCGGACAATAGTAGTAATCCTTTTTTTGCCAATGACAACAAGATGTGTTATGAATGAGATATCTAGCTCATCATCAATTAAGTGTAGCTCAGATCCTAAATAATTTAATTGGGTAGAGAATATCACCCAATACTTAATTGAATTTTTACATCCCACCTCTAGAAATTCTCAGATGATAATTGTACACCATCATGCAGCCATTACCAAGTTGGTAAACTTTGCATACAACTCCAGCCAGGTGGGCCAAATTTTAAATAAGCAATTGGAAGCCAACTTTGCTGAGGTCCATTCAAGTTTAAAGGCAAATTATACTTTAGCCACTTGGGCTAATGACTGGGTAGCAGAATTAGCACATAAGCTAAATAACAGATTGTATCCCATCTTTGACAATTTCTTAGAGGAAAGAGGTGTCACCAAATCTTGGGTCAGTAATATCACTCAGACTTCCTTTAATACTTTGGAGTTCATGAGGCTAATCACAAAGCCAAAGAGGCACAGTTAAACTATAATGATGAATTTTGTGACCAGTATCAATGTCTGAGCACCCAAATTTTACAGATAAAGGATGAATACACTGGAAAAATTAATTACTGGCAAACACAATTTGAGGGCCAATGGGCAAAAAATAAAAAATAAAGACTTTATTGATTGTCTTAATCTACAGATTAATAATCTCAATGATGATGTTACTGCTATTAATGAGTTGAATAATCTCTATGGAGAATTAAACCAGTGCAAGAAGGCAATGAAAGAAAAGGACCAAGTGATTTCCACCTTGCAACTACAAGCTACTAGCTTGAATGAGGATTTTGAAAAATTAAAGTTAAAAAACTGAAATCATGTCAATTGGGAAACAAAATCAACAAGCAAATTTGAGCTCTGGACAACAGGTTTTGTCAGTGTGCTACAAACCACTCAAATTGGAAATTCTTCTGAATATTATGAGGACGAAGCTTCAGAAATAGCTACCAAAATGGACACTGGGCCACGTCAACAAATGCCTAGCAATATTGTTGCTTTAGCCAACCCTAACACCTCAAACCAGGATATGATGCCTCAGTGCCCTAGTACGCCTGGCTCTTGTCAACAAAGAAGTAATTGTGATAACCAGGAATGGGGAAGTAATAATTATAAACCAGCAAACCTACCTGCTTTTGACAAGAACAGAAGTATTACCACATTTGTCAAATGCTTTGAAATGACCATGTATGGGGCCAGCGACCATAATAAAGCAGCCACTATGATTAATTGCTTGGATGAGTGGACATTGAGTTGATTATGCCTCACATTAACAATAATCCAACATATGCCAAAGTCAAGGAGGCTGTGCTTCATGAATTTGGAGGTCCAGAACAAATATTGACCATAAAATCAAAGTTTATGAATATTTGCTTTCAGAAAGATGAAGCAATTGATGAATTTGTGGATTGATTCTATCACAAAGCTCAAGTTCTCCTAGGTGCATGGGCTATGGTCAATTTTGACGCTAAGATTGCAATAGAACATGCAGTAGAACCTTACCCAAATTTATCAAACACTTTATTGCCTGCTTTTGTGCAAAACCTTGCAACATCTGAATTAGTTGATTATTTGTGCATATGCTCAAAAAATTAGGGCCCTCATAATACTGGGTACAGATCAGGACCCGCTGCCTCTGCTGGAAAGCCCTTTGAAACCAATAAGAAGATTGACAGTAATCCATCTGTAAAAAATGAGCAAAACTTAAATACAAAAGCCCCATGGCCAGTGAGTGAGATTACTTGCTTTAATTGCAATTGTAAAGGTCACTTTGCTTCCCAATGCCATCAGCAAAATGTCAATTTAGTCCTTCCCAATACCGTGCAGGAGGAGGGAAAAGAACAAGCACAATAGATGCGGGACGCTTTATTGTGCCTAAGACACCAGTCCCACCTGATCAACAAGAAAACACTGGCAACGGGGCTTCATTTAACAATGAAAATGATGCTATTTTAGTATTGAATGAAGATTCTTCAAACGTACATGCAGTAACTTGCTCCCAGAGTAAGGTTGTTATACCTGAAGCCTCTGAAGTAGTCACTAAGCCCTATGTGCAACAAATACTTGAGAATATTTTAGCTGAAGGGCTGAGCAAAGCAGCATATACCCCAAGCCTGAAAGGGGTCAATACAGCAATGCCAATCGACACATTCATCAATGAATGTCCCAGTATTAGGAATACTCTGAAGCACACTCTTAACTCCTTGGATTCTTCCTATATTCACTTAGTAAACTTTATTGATTCTTACTACTCTGAGTGCACTTATGTGGATATTCTGGTTAATAAGATCAGAGTTGTAGCTATTTTTGGTAGTGGAGCACCTGTAAACATTGTTTCCATGAAGCTTGTTAAGAAATTGAAAATAGATCTGGACATTGACCATCATCAAGAATATGGGACCGCAGGCCTTAACAGCACTAAGAGTGAAGGAGCTTACAGCACTTTGCCACTGCAATTTGGAGCTTTGGTAGTAGCCGCACCTGCTATAGAGCTTCCAAATGCCAATTATGCCATATTAATTGGAACTAGATTTTTAAGGACCTATGGGATCTCATGCAGTTTTAAAGAAAACGTCCTGACGATATTGGGCCAATCACTTTCAATTTATTACTCTCACAACAATATAAAGCCCACAAGCCGTCATAGAAATTTTATCAATATATCTTATGCCAATGGGAAATACCAGTAGGATATATTCAGCGGGGAAATCAAAGCCACCACATGCCAACCACCATAAACAAAAATCAAGGAATACCTATACATGTGAGTAAGGATGCGACAATAGCTATAGGCCATCAACTGGTTATGAGAACTGGGACTACACTGGATATTCCAGAAGTACTATACGGGGAGTTTGTATCCCTGTGGCATCATTCTCAAATGGAACCTAGTGTGGCGCCTGGAATACTTATACTGGGGCACGGAGAGATTGATGTCTTACTAACAAATTTGACCAGCTGAAATATTAAGGTCAAGAAATATCAAGTAGTTGCTTTTGTGCATCTGTTTCTGAGGGATGAGTTAAAATCAGCTGTCAAATTTGGTGACTTATCCAAGTTTGGCTTACCAACCAAAACTCTTGGGGCACATACTGTAATATCTCAAGAATCGTTTACCAGATTATCAGAACAACAGAAGGATTCACTAGAATTTTTTGAATGATACTCCAAAATTTTTACCAAAGATGACCAAGATTTAGGTTGTGCAAATGGAGTACTGCATTTTGTTGATACTGGGGACCATACACCTATTAAAATGAGGCCAATTTGGTGCCCCAGGGCTAGTGACAAAATAGTTGGTGAAGAGCTAGACAAATTGTTGAAAAAGTGGAATAATAGTGCCATCAAAAAGCCCGTGGGCCAGCCCTGTTTTAATCGTAAAAAAAGATGGCAGCAATCGAGTTGTGATTAATTATTGATGCCTCAATGCCATTACAAAAAAAGATTCATATCCGTTGCCCAGAATTGATGATGCTTTGGACCATCTGGGAGGGGCGAAGTATTTTACTGCAGTGGATCTCATCTTAGGATATTGGAAAATTGAGCTGCCACCAGAGGAGCAGGAAAAGTGCGCGATGATTGCTGCTCAAGGGCTTTTTCAACTGACACGCATGCCACAGGGGCTGTGTAATGCACCAGCAACCTTTCAGCGTGCAATGGACACAATTTTGTGGGACCTTAAATTGTCCTGCGTTCTGGTGTACCTGGATGACATCAATATTTTTTTGCAAATGTTTTTTGAATATCTGGAGCACCTTGAACAAGTGTTTGAATGACTGTTAAAGGCTAATCTGAAGATAAAACCTAGAAAATGCCAATTTTTTAAAGAACAATTGGAATACCTCAGGTTTGTCATTGATTCCAAGGGCTTGTGGCCTCAGCCTCAAAAGGTGGAGGTGATTAACAATATGCAACCTCCAATGATTATGAGAGATGTTCAAGTGTTCTTAGGCATGGTAGGATAATATCAAAGATTTGTGGAAGGGTTCACAAAGATTGCCAAGCCTCTATTCCACTTACTACAAGGAAGAGTTCATTTTTGCTGGGCAGAGGAATGCCAACAAGCCTTTGAGGCTTTGAAAAACAAAATGAGCTCAGCGCCTATCCTCTGGTATCCCAATTTCAGAAAGCCTTTTATCATACAAACTGACGTCTCATTGACTATGATTGGTGGTGTGCTATTGCAGATTAGGGGATGATGGTGAGGATCATCTGGTCACTTATTGCAGCAGGACGCTGAACAAGCATGAGTATAATTATACAGTGACTGAAAGAGAATGTTTGGCTGTCATCTATGCTTGTAAACAATCTTGGGTTTACATTAATGGCACCAAGTTTCAAGTAGTGACGGATCACAGCTCATTACAATGGCTCCACAATCTCAAGGAACCTGAAGTACGGTTAGCTGGCTGGGCTCTGAAATTACAAGCATACAATTATAAAATTATTCATAGAGCTGGAGCGGCCCATCAAAATGCAGATGGACTATTGCAACTTCCTATTGTAGCTGTCCTGAGCAGTTTGGCCAATGAGCTTCATGAAAAAATGATTATCTGAGAGTATGGAGATGAGCCACCTGAAGTTTAAAAAGCAATAAAAATGCATTAATTGAAACTGAATATCAAATTGGAGTTCTATACAAGCTTAAGCTCAAAGGGCAATGTCAAATTTTCCCAAAACCTTCTGACCAAACGGAGATTATTACACAAGCACACAAGGCCGTCAGATATGGCGGAATGACTAAGATGCTGAATTAATTCAATCCAGTTACTATTGGGATTCCATGCAATTCAATATCCAAGATGTGCTCAATAAATGTCATTCATGCCAAATTGCAAAACCTATGAAGTCGGATGTGATATATTGTTTGATCAAACCCAACTGGGCCTGGCATACCATGTAAATTGATGTAATTGGCCCTTTTCCTGTGAGTAGCCTAGGCAACAAATACATAATTGTTGCTATTGACCATATAATGAGATTGGTGGAAGCAAAAGCAATTTGAGACGTTGGGGCTCTAACTACTGCCAAGTTCATTATGGATGATATTATTTATAAGCATGGATGCCCACAGAAGATCTTGACGGAAAATGGCACGAATTTTACTACCCAAATGGTACAACAGTTAAATGAGTTGATGTCTATCAAAGGAGTGTTGTCAACACCATACCATCCTGAGACTAATGGTATGGTAGAGCGAGTGAATGGCACTTTAGTTGGCATTTTATGCAAAAATTCAGCCTCAGCGCCTTCACAATGGGCAACTTCAATTAGTGCTACCATGTTTGCATACAATATTGGACACCACAGAAGCACAAGCCACTCTCCATTTTGACTTCTGTATGGTAGACAGCCCGCTCTGCCTCTATTATTATATTTAGTACTCAGTTCAACTGATGCAATAAACCCAAATAACTATGTTGAGAAACTAGAAAAGACCCTAATCAAGTTGCAATCTGAAGCTTATCAAAATGTGAGTCAAAAAACTATTCAGAAGAGTTACAATGATGCTAAACAAGCTATGGTGACTAAGTTCAAGGAATGAGATTTAGTAGTATATTGTGACACTCATAGCGCAGGCTGGCGCACAAGCTAGCTTCGCTTTGGAAGGGTCCATTTATTATATTGGAGAAATCGTCTGAAGACATATATACCATTAAGGATCAAGGCAGCTGGGTTGTGAATTGAGTACAAGCTAAGTTCCTTCATCCATATCTTAAAGAATAATAATACAAAAAGAAAAAAAAAAAGAAAAAAGAAAAAAAAATTAAATTAATTAAAAATTTGGATATAATAGATATAAATATTTAATAGTAATAAAAATAAGAAATTAATAATAAATAATTGAAAGCCATAGAGTTTAAATCATAAATTTGATGCCTCACTGGCACTAGAGCTTGGTACCCCTTCTTTGGTAGGGGGAGGAGAGTGCAATCAAACCAGAGAAGCCTGTAACAGAATTGGAGAGATGCAGATCTCATACAAGTCCTGAATATCTAGATCCTGTCAGAGATGTGCCAAACCCAAGAAAGCTTGGCACCTGGCACGCCGGCTCTGTTGGCTTAGGAAAGGCTATCAAGATAATGTTCATACTTTGATGAACGCAAAAAGTTAGAAATTGTGACTCAGGAAGAATGATATTCACCGCTTATATCCAATCAAGGCGGGGGAAGTGTTAAGTAATTGACTGGACCTAATTGTTGGATATTTGATAGGGACATAATAATGTTAGCATGCTTAAACTTATTATGGATCATATCAGATATCAGTGATTATTGATCAGGTATATTCTAAGCTTATGCAAAGCTTAGGATCTGCAGCCTAGCGATTTCACTTAATAATATTTGACTATGATGACATGGGCACGAGGGCTTTGTTAGTTAGGTTGGACTTAAATTAAGTTTTGACTTAATGACTCGGGCACATGGCTTTGTTGATTTATGTCAAAATTAGTTTTTAATGTCAGTCGAGTTTTTGCTCGCATTAATTACTAACTAGTGATACAAATCACCTTGTTATGTGCTGCCAATTGCTTGTGAAAGAGAATCAGTTCAGCTATTTGCAGATGCATCCAAAATGCCATCTTGAGAATGATGACGTTGTTTACACCAACCCTGAGGCTGAGCAAGATGCCCTGAGTCAAAGTATTTGTAGACCCTCAAACAAACACTTTACATGTTCCTTTGGCCAAGTGACATTGAAAATGAGACATCATGGGTAAGATGTAGTGAATATTGAACTCTATAAATTACCTTCAAGTTGATGCTAATAAATATTCAACCACTACCACTAGTTTATAGTTTAACTTATAAACTTTTAGTGTTTAATAATTTACTTTGTATTATTCAAGAATTTACTTGGGATCTACTTTCTTTTACCGCTCAAAGTCACTTTTGAGCGATTTTAAATTTAAGTTTATTTATCCATAGCCATCTGCCCAAACCTATTCTTTTTTGTCCTTGGCTCCGCCGCCTGCCACCCCAGTGTGGGGCAGCAGTGCACCCCCACCTAGCGTTTTCTGCCCCGCGGGCAAGTGCATTTGGATGGGCTCAAACAGCCCGCCCACTGCTTCCAACTGTTTTGTCCCCCCACGGACTTAGCGCTCCGCCTGGCGCGCGTCCACCCTTCTTGCCCCCATCCTCTCACCCTCCCTTGATCCGCCATTCGCTATTGCCTCAGAGTGGACTATGGGCGTTTGTTCCCACATGCTGATAAGGCAATTATTGACCTAGCCACTGCGGCCTTTGCGCCATCTGGCTTTATAGACTTCCGCCCTTTTAAGGGCTACTTTGACGTTGGGTTCCAATCTGAGGAGGATGCTGAAGCGGCAGCACAAACTCCTCTAATTCATAAAAAAAACCCATTACCACAACCTGTACTCGCCTCCCTTCAGACACCATGCTGGTGGTATCCTTTGCAAATCTCCCATCCCACCTTCCACCTCAGGTTTTTTATGACCAGTTGGTCGCGGGGCTCATGGCTTATGGCACTCAGACCAACCTCATCTTTGCCATTCCATCTGGTGCGGAGCGCCTTGCTGCTCCTCATGCAACAGCCACCATCATACCACACCACCCTACCATAGCCCAACAAATCCTACCCCGCACTAGTGTGGCTGCAGCGCCTGATCATTACTTTTGGGCTCGGGTCAATAATGGTAGGCAGATTTGTTCCCTCTGCTTTGGCCTCAACCATGCAAAAAAGTGTGCCCTCAGGCCAAGTCCGCTGCTGCGGCTTCTGAGCCCCCCTCTGGAGGTTCAGTATGGAGCGCTTTGCTGCCCCCTCCCACCCTCCAATCTCGTTCAGTGGGCCCACATGGAAAATCAACTCTCCCCAAAACCTCCAGCCTCACTCTCCCACCTAAATCTACCCCAGCCAATCAGAGCAATGCTTGGACCACCATTGGCACCCAAGCAGCCGCCCATTCACCCAATCCCACCCACCTGAATTTGAACGCCACTATTCCAGTGAACCAAAATCCATGGGATCTATTGGCTGAGACTGACGAATCAGGTAATGTCCTTATTAGTAAGCATACAGGTCAACTGCTCTGCCAAAGCAATTATGATCGGGCAGAATTTTTCTTCCCAAGTTTGATGAAACCCCTACCCCTCACCATTTTGCTCCTCTGCCCGATACAGCCCCCTTCCAAAGTGATCACCAGCTCGCCTTAGCTGTGGTGGCCTCTCCTCAGTGCCCAAAACTATGCACCGCAGTGGCCCAGTCAGTGGCTCAGCTCCAGCATGGCCTGCCCACCCTCTTCTTCCCCCTGACTTCCCTGAATCTCCCTGCAGTGACATCTCAAAACTATTTGATGATGCTGAAGTTGCTGTTATGAATGTCACAACGCTTGCTTCATTCAACCCCTCAGCCAAAATCACCCGCCACAGTATCTCCCTTTTCACCCAACTTCCTGAAGCCCACAAAGAAGCTGAAGTTCTCCTCGCAGCTTTTGTTGAAACACTTTTCCGTCATTATCTTGATGAGGAAGTGAAAAACTCCTACTACGCTGACCTCCACCCCCACTATGCGGATGCCCCAACGCCCTGGCTCTCTGCTCTAATCTGGTACTGTAACCAACATCCCTTGATCGAGGCAGGTCTTTCTGAAAAACAACCCCAACCCCTCCTCACCCTCTGCCATGGTGGGTTAGCAGTTTCTGCTTCCCACCTGGTTAGTAGTTTTGTTTTGTTGTTTTGAGTGTTGTGACCTGGTACTGTCCGTCCCCTGGTCGGCGTACCTCAAATAAATTTAAGAATTTACTTGGGATCAGTAAGATCAGGGCGGCGTGCCATTATCCAACTAATGACAGGGGAATACAAATTTAGAGTACTATTACCAAGGAGTTATATCTTGAATTATAGTCGCCATATACTCTATTGTCATCATACAATAGATGTACGAAACTCCATCCCACTGCAGAAGAAGAACCAGCCATCTGAAGAGAACCAAAATTCAACAATGGGGTTTTAAATCCACACATAATTAAGTATTGACCCTAAGATAAAATTATTAGTAGCATTGCTAATTGGAAAGTGTGAGCTATTATAAGCAATTATATATTATTTAATCATTTCATGATGGTTTAATGGGAAGGAGTAATAAATCCTTCAATAGGGTAATTGGCCAGGAGTTTTAGTTTTCCTAAAGGGCTTACTTTCAAGCAAACTATCAAAATCCAACAGATCCCCCACTTGACTGGTATATAAGCACCGAGATTCTTGATTATTAGCATTTGTTGTCAACAGCCAGCCTTGATATCTTATTATTATATTAGTAATTGTAGCCAAAGATTGTTGTCAATTTCATATATGCCTCTTTCATGACATTTACTTTCCAATTTCTTAGTGTCTTGACTAAAGTGGGCCAAATAGGCAATAAATAGAGCCAGATTTCCTCCCCTCCTCAAGAGCCAATAAAAAGTTTAATTATATAATCTTTTATTTTATTTATTATTTGTTATTTATATATATAATCTCAATGCTAATATAATTTTTCTTTTTTTAATTATTATTTATATATACTTTTCATGGACATGGTTATATATATGGCCAACCCTAACTGTTGTAAAGTGTGCTTATAATAGTAAGACTGTGATGCTACTCAAGGTAAGTTACCACTTAAAGCACCAGCCAGAATACCTTTGGTATAGCCATCAATATTGTAGGATGCAGGGAGAATAAGGCAACTGTGAGCACTAGCAAGGGAACCTAAAATTTGTAAATAAGCTATTAACTACCTGGTTAACTTTTTAATTTTTACATATAAAATTGAAATTTTTTAAAAACTTATTTGAAGGGGGTGGAAGGCGAGTCGGTAAGGGCATATGGCTACCAACCTGAAGGTTGCGGGTTCGATTCCTGCCCTTCGCACATCAATCAGGGTGCCAGCCAAAGGAAGCTATTGGCGGTTAGTAGGTCTAATAACACGAAAACCTTACCCATGACGTAACCAGAAAAATTTGAGTCCTGATCCAGAGGTGGAAAAACTTTCTTTGACAGAGTTGACCCTGTTCAGGTTTCATGTCATTTCTTTCTTTTGGTAATGTCTGTCCCCTGGTCAGCTTGCCTTGGTTAAATAAAAATAAAAACTTATTTAAAAGCTAAGAAACAGAAAGGGAAAATGGAGTGACAGTGGAACCTGTTAGGGTCTGCTTTCTTATAAACTTACTGAATAGGGAACAGGAAATATGTGAATTACTGTTGGGAATATCTTTGTGATTTTGACATGGTGGATCAACACCCTAAATTGTTCCTGATACTGATCTAAATCTGACTATCCCATCTGGACTGGCGCCAAATTCCTTTACAAGAATTTTTGTTCTGCTGCAATTATGCTTAGCATTTTGGTGATGACTCCTCTAGCAAACAGCAGGTTGCACCCACAGCTAGTCCAAATATGGTGGTCTCATTGTGTATCAAAAGAGCTTATCACACATGTACCTGTTAGAGATGAGCTCATTTTTACCAGTGATTGAAAGGGATGACAGATGAGGATTTCTGGACCTGAGAGATACTCATTTGATTAATTGTTGCCAGTTACCAATTTACTTGCTAGTGGAACTTGGACTGGTGGATGAAACCTCTTGTTGGGAAAATCACTATGAGCTCTCTGCTGGCATTGGCTTCTGACCATCGCCACATCCTGACACAACCCAAAACCTTTGCACCAACTCATGGTCTGTGATTAGAGGGGGAAGAGATTCATTATTTAAGGGATACACTGTCACCCCCATACTACCTACCACATGGGCAAAATTACAGGATAACAAGAGGGACATCTGCCAGCTTCCTCCCCTTCTTGGTTCAAAACAATTACTTCTCCCAAATAAAGCTACAAGGGTTGCTCTTCAATGTAAGGAGAGTGTCTATAACTCTCCTGTTCCCAGCTTGATAATGCATGGTGCACAAACCCAATTCCAGGGAACTAGCCATTGGTGTGAAAGTTATTAGAGCCCAGCAGTGGGTGCTGGAGCAATAACAACTTAGGCAGAGAAGTGCAAGTTTTATAATAAATAACCCGCCAAAAGTGACGTGGTGCACAAAGAGAAAGGGGGTAAGTAACACAGGTTGGAGGGAACTGGACGAACTAACGGTGCACTAGGGGATAGTCTGAGTGTATTGGAAATGGCAAGTTTAATGGAGCGTGAGACCTCCTCAAAGAGGTTTGTGCACAGGAGCGTTTGGAATATCATAAAATAAAACGTAAAACAGGAAAAATGTTTATTAGGAAGTCAACTGACAAAGAATATTGGTTGTGGAAAACATAATTAAACTTTGTCAGGGGAATTCAGGATCTGCCAAAGTGGTCCCAAGCACTGATCCACCAATAGGCAAACACTACCATCTGAATTGTTATCAAACACTGAAACTGACTTCACTTGAGTAATCAATTGAAGTTGTATCTGACATGAACGCATGATTTTATAAATGGAATGGGATTTAAAACCCCGTTCCTTGACTAACTGAATCCAACCATCCACGTTAATTGTGTAAACCGTCCATTTTAACGCCTGGGCTGACGTAAGAGGCTGGGCAGTAGGCACCTCACTAGTACCAACCTGGGAATACTTGGCTTATACCCAGCGTTGGTCTAGCGCGTGCCTGAGGTCAAGAAAGGCCTGAAGCTTCATCTTCTGGGCCTCCTGTCGCCCAGCCTTATCTTTAGGGTCAGCACCCACTATGATGTCATTTGACCATGACATTCAAGGCTTACACTAACATCCTTGATCAAATGTATTGTTTATTTTTAGCCTGAAAATTAATATTTTGCTGAATCTGTGGATAATCAGGAGCTTCACAACTTCTGGCACAGCGTCTTAAGTAATAGATAAACTTTTGAGTCCTCATATTTTGATTAAGTGCTGGTATCATGAAATGGTGAAATTCTTAGTAGGGCTTAAGTGCATGCTTTATTGCAATCTTTGCATCAAGATTGGTCTTTGCATTAGACCTAATTAAGATTTGTGCTTTATATAAGTACCTGTCAGTGAAGTCATTTATATCCTCATTCTGTTCAAATTGATATTAAAAAAGCTCAGTTTTTCTGTACTCTAGTTTTTCAGACCCTCCAAATTTTTGTATCACTGCATTCTTTGCACCCATATAGGACCATTAGTGAAGTATGGCATAACAAGGTCACAGCTGTGGTAGTCAAGTAAATTGATTGATGTATACGCCTTTACATGGCCTGATGCTCCTTGCATTAACATCTCAAATAGTGAGAAATGTGTAATTCTTATACTTATCAAAATACATCAAATTTAGAGGTTTGTGTCAATTTGGCCTTAATTGGGAGTAGGAATCACACTTCCTTTGGTATTTGAATGTATTAAATTTTTTTATTTTTTTATTTGAGGTGGGCTGACCTGGGGACAATACTGCACTGATTAAGGGAAATTGAATGAATGGGAAAGGAGGATAAAATCTGGAAAAACCTCCACGCATGGCGTATGATAGGCCAGGAACTCCATGGAACGCCTTTGCTATTTGCTATTTTGGTTCAGGGCATTGGTGCACAACGCCAACACAGTCATAATTGTCCCCTACCCAAAGTTCCAGTACCAGAATTGAACTCAGGGAGGCAGCGTTAGAGGTCCCTACTCTACCACTTGGGTATCCTCCCCAATGTCTTAAAAATTATCAGTCAAAATTATCCCTATGTACTATTGGGATTGGGGTTAAAACCAGAATTTTTGGCATAAAATGATATTTAAATTGTCAGTTTATAAATTAATATAAATATCTAATGATTAAACTTCATGATTTTTTTTCCAAACTACTTGATTTTGATACTTGGTTCTGGGCCTTAAATACTAATAAAGTCATTTATTGCCAGAATGAATGAAACTTTCTTCATTCTCTCCTCCACCAAGGCCGATAAAACATTGGCAACTCTTCTTCTTGAGATTTTCACCTTTTTTCTGAAGAGTTTGCATCCTTTTAAAATATACCTTAGTTTGCCATAATGCATTTATTTTTGGTCAGACTTTCTACTTTAGAATTTGTTGTAGATACTTGCATTATGAGTTCTCATTATTCTGAGTGAGTTCAGTATTTTTGCTTGCAAACCTAACTTAACTGACTAAATTTTGAAAATATATTTGATCTGAGCATACTCGTCACCTATTTGGGATGCTGGCAAAGAAACATGATCTTTAAAGTTCTTATATAGAACACAAACTTGGGTTGAACATACTCAGTTAAGCAAAAAAAGAATAGTTTATAAATTGAGATGATTGCTTTGGTTTGAGGTAGCCTCTTCAGCAAGGCATTCTGTCTGTAAAAACACAAAATCTGAACAAGTTTCCACTTTTAACAGCGGTGATTGACATCATATACCCATTTGTGCAACAATCTGTTGTGAGCAAGAACTTTTGAAGCGGATTAACTAGTGCTTAAAAGGACTTCCACAGCCACCTTTGGGGCTCCTAGATTAGGGTATTCCTTGATGGTTGTCAGAAAAAAGGCTAGTTGGGTTGCTTACTTAGTAAAAGCCCAAAATTCCTACAATATGGAGGCACATTTTGCTTAGTACAACATGCTGCTTAAGAGAGAGGGAATCAAATTTTCCTCTAAGTTCACAACCTTGACCCTTGTTGAAGAAAAATTTAGTATATTGATATATACTAGGTATAATAGATTAAGTGACAGTTTATTAAGATAAAGCCTTTCACTTTTTAAAGTACTGATGCTAAAAGTGGGAGGAGCACAAGAATTCAGGATAGGCAAAAGGTAACTAAATTATTAAACAATAGATGGAAATAAAATACATCATTTAAAGAAACTATCAGCATTGGTTACCAAAAAATAATAATAGTATGTGATCTATTTTTTAAATTTATTAATGATTGTACTCATCCTAAGTTTCCATCTGATATCTAAATGATATATGATTGAGTTATCCTTGGCATAAGTTGCCAGTAACCTAAAACCACTTAACGTCCATTTGGCTTCCGCCATAATAATATAAAGGTATCAACATCCTTGGCCTTAGTCACTTGTGTTGAGCCACTATTAATTAATATAATATAAACAATTGGTTATCCTCAGCATAAATTTCCAGTAATTACAAAAAACATAAATCTATTGGGGATTATACATGAAACTTTGATTTACTCAATCTAATTTAATCAGGAGCACAATTTGTCACTAATCAGTAACTAAATATTACTGAGATGCTAACCCTAGTAAGAGAATTTACCCATAAAAGCGAATACTGAAAGAACACCCTTCAAGCCTCAGCTAGAGGTCAAGAGTCAAGATGTCTTCATCCAAGTAGGAAGAGTGAGGGTCATCATATTCTTCAGGCGTAGGTTGGCATGGGAAAAAGAAGCAGTTAAGATCCTTGTACCTTTATCTTGTTTAGGACAAAGATAGAGTTAAACATAGCTGGGCTGTAATGGCTAGCGGTAGATGGCACAGATACAAAGAGATCTGATGAGAGTTGTTGTCAAAATTAGTTGCCAGTAAGAACATAGATGGCAGAGAATAACTGAATGCCTTGCCTATTTTGCAAAACATTAATATTGTTTGCTGGAAAAGCATTTTGATTATCCTCAGCATCAAGTCGCTGGTACCCCTTGAATTACCTAAACTCAATTTAATGAGGAGCACGGTTTAAAATTATAGGAGTTTGATCTGTCCTTGGCATTAATCGCCAGTTGATCAGAATCTTAGGTGGAAGACTCATTGTCACTCACTACATGTCAGAACCTTCTGCATAAAAGCTGATGTAGGACTTCATTGTCCTCTCTGAAGGTCAGGGCCTTTGAAGGCGTTTTAATTAATAGTTAAACGCGGTTCCAGCGGAATCTCTTAGGTACTGGGTTCCCTAAAACAATTTCTAAGCGGAAATCCCTTGTTGAGGCTACTCTGTTCACTTTAGACGGACAAGGTCTTCTGTACAAAACAGGCAAAATAATCACTAGTGAAAATAACTAAGAAATCTGAAGGTAATTCCTTAGTTGAAACTTGGTGATGTTTAAAGGCCTTAAAGATAACTAAGATTGCTAAGGGGGAGCTTGGAGTGATAATGGGATCAAGTAGGGTAGGGAGACCTCTTTGACAATGTTGCAGGAGGTACTGACTTTATTTGAATTCAACTCTCTTTTGCCAGGGAGGGCAATTCTGGGGACCTTAAAATGGTAATAACTTCACCAGCTGACTCAGTGCCTTTGTTAGAAGAATTGGCAGATTATACTGGGTTTGAGTTTCCTTTAACCCTTTTTGATTATTATTCAAGTCAGTTTCAATGCTCTCTGTATTAGTAAAGCTCCTATGACCAAGCTGTGATTTGGGTCATGTTCAAATCTTTCTCATTTCTATTCAATTCTCATGATTTCTGACAATGTCCCCATAAGATATTGCTGAGGAAGGGCATACTTTCAGAGGAATCTACCATGCGCATGATTTACAATAGCACCCAACTTCAAGGAGGCAATTGAATATTAAGGACCTTGATGGTAGAGCACCTAGTATGGACCCAACCACAGAGTGTTAAGTTTATAAATTCGTCCTCTGGGCTGGTGATAATAAAATAGGATGAGGTTCCCTGATTGGAATTCTAGCAGGACCAGCCGCCAGGCATTCCTTTGATCAGCTTACCGTTGTCAAATTGTTCCAATGGATCTAGTGACTAACGCTTGTAACCTAAATAATTCATCAGCCAATCTTTGCATGGCTAAGTAAGTGGTTTCTGGCAAGGAAGTTTTGAGTATAGGATGCACACTAGAGGGCAAAATTGGTTCTTGGATATAAAGGCCTCAGAAAGGTGACATTTGAATGATCTGATGATATCTAACGTGATATGCTAATAAGGCTATTAGTAAGTGTCACAATTCTGATATGACTGGACGATAAGCTTTAAGTTGTGAAGGCAGAGTGGATTGGATCTGCCGAGTTTACTATGAGTAACAATTATTTGAGCACCTCAAAGTAAGGCGATATTGGGTTGTTAGGGAATCGCCTCAAATTAGGCGATCATGAAATTAATGAATGAAGAATCAATGAAACCAATGAGATATAGCAAATCAAATTAATAATTCATAAAAGTGGTAGCAACTGAAGTTACTACAATATAGATGAGATGAGATGAGATTATTAAGAGGAGGAGGTTGTTAATAAGTTGAGAAGAGCAAAACAGAGAGGATTTAATGTGTTTAATATATTAAAAAAAGAGTATAGTGGGAGCAAGTGCTCCATATTACTTTATTGGTTTATTTTTTTGTTTCAAAGGGCAAAAAAAATCATATTGTTGGTCCTATTGCTCAGGGGCCAAACCCTGTGCAAAAACCCTCACGGCATATCTTAGCAATTCCGCCAATATTATAACAGTGGTGCTCACTACAGGGGGCCCATTGATCAATCATAATACCAAAAACATTCCTCAGTCACTGGCCATGTCCTATCAGGCTTGCTCTGGAAAGGAGTCTTTACAAGATGCCGCAACTGTTGAATATACAGAACTCAAGCTTGCCTTGGGTGCTGTGCTCCAGTGGAAGAAGGAGTTTCTACAGGAGGTTTGTATCAATAAGCTGCCTCCATTTGATCACAATGGGAGCATCCATATATTTTTTAAGAGATTTGAGTTTGCAGTAGATGGAGCTTCAGATTGATGAAAAGCCAAATTATTAGTATCCACTTTGGATGTCAAAAGTGCTGACCAAGTTACTTGCTATCTTCCCACCAGTTCCGCTCCCTATCAAAAAGTGAAAGATACTGTGTTGTTGTTATTTAGAGGTATTATGAAAATGGCACAGCGGAAGGCTGAGTTCTTAACCATTGGGTTTCAGCATAATGAGACCCTCACCATATTTGCTGATCGCCTTATGATGGAAGCCCATGTGTTAATTAGGGCAGGACTTTTAACAAAACCAGATATATGCATAGCTTTGACTTCCACTGTGAAGCCATATCGTGAGCTTTTCTATACCATGGCTTTATATTTAGAAGTTGGTATACCTTTGCTTAAACTCATTCAAATCTTGCGCCAGTTATCCGCTACCTTCCGTCCACCCAAAAATAGAGTGGAACCATATCCTCTCCGCTGCTGGACCTTCTTATTCGGGGAAATTATCTTTTCCAGTTCAGCGTCCATTTAGTAACCCCCAGCCTTATTATCTCTACACGCCTCCTCTCAAATGGAGTTGCCACCAGCACTTCAACTATTGGGAAGGGTCTGTTTACACTGCTCGACCCAGCCTAACATTTGGGGTGGCCCATTTCACAACAATCATGGACACAGATCCTACAGGATCAATTGTTTCTCATGCGGTCACTCTGGGAACTTGGCCAGAAGTTGTCTTCATTGTCAGGTTCATTCCTACCGCAGAAACAGTACAATCAGGGAAAAGTCAGAGCGGAGTAGATATGGGACTCTCTACTTCCGCTATTCTAACTCAAAACGTCCCACCTGAACCTATCCCAGAACATCCAGTAAAAGTTCCTCAGTATGACGATGCCTTTCTATATCAGCAGCCAGTTGGGGGGGGGATGAATGCTGACACGAGCACAATTTATGGACATGGTGGAAGCAGGCCCCCAGGAGCAACCAAAGCCTTATGCCTGTCAAATGTTTAATCAACTTTCTACTGATGAACCAAATTCATATGCTGATGCGCTTCTCTTAAAAGGGGTGAACGCGGCCCTTCCTGTGAACGCTATTATCAAAGAGTACCCTAAAGTTGGAGAGGGTATTATGAGCTTTCTTGGAAAAAGAGATGCGTTGTCTGTCCATGTTTTAAACAATCAGAATGCATCTTATTCTGAGTGTACTTAAAGTGACACTGTTGTAGCAAAAACCCAAGTTCGTGCAATAATTGATACAGGTGCCCCAATCAACATAGCGTCCACAAAGTTGGTGGCAAAGCTGGCATTAAAGCCTGAAGTGGAGCATCATATGGTGTATGGGACCGCAGGCGCAGAAGCACGGTCTTTGAAGGAGCATATAGTGCACTACCTTTGTAGTTTGGGTCTATTGTCATTGTAGCCTCAGCCATAGTGCTACCAAACAACAACTATGACCTTTTAATTAAAACTTCTTTTATGCGCCACTTTGTGGTTGTTGTTGATATGACCGCAGAGACTTTTGAAATTCTGGGGCAGCGGATCCCAATTTACTTCACTTCCAGTGGAATGACAAAGGATCTGGTACACATGAGTCACATTAACCTTTCATATGGTGATGGGGTGGTTTCAGCTTGCTATCATCGACTTAAGCGCAAGACCCATGCCCTTCCCCATCAAATTTATGAATATCATGGGCTAGCACTTAGAGCTGTGAGCCCTATATCTATTCCCTCTGGACACCAAGTTATTAAACACTGAGTTAGAGGTGGAAGTGCCTGTTGGGCTTTATGTGAGGTCATTGGGCCTTATCAGCAATCACGGCTTAAGCTCCACGTGGCCCCAGGCATTATACTTTTGGGACATGGGAAGATCAAGGTCTTGGTAGCAAATCTTCATAATAAACCAATGCAAATCTGCTGACACCAAATAGTGGCGTACTTACATTTCATACCAGTTGAGGAGGTCCTCCAGGTTCATGAGTTTGGTTCTTTGGATAAATTTGGCCTGCCCATTGAAACACAGCCTGGAGTAATGGCAGTTGTACCACAGGAGAATTTAATGGGGTTATTGGAAGCCCAGAAGGATAGGCAGAAGCTTTATTTCAAAAATACAAAGAGATTTGTGCTGTTGATGATCATGATTTAGGAATGTGCTTGGGGGGTTGTTCATAAGCTGGACACTGGTGATCATCCACCCATCAGGTCTCAGCCAATCCGCCGATCAAGGGCAGCTGAAGAAGTCATCACTGAGGAGATTGACAAGCTGCTAGAGCAGGGAATTCTCAAACCATCTAAGAGTCTGTGGGCTTTGCCCATCTTAATTGTTAAAAAGAAGGATGGTACTAACTGTGTAGTAATAGACTACTGGAAGCTTAATAGTATCACCAAAAAGGACTCATACCCTCTTCCGCATATTGATGATGCACTGGATCAGTTAGGTGGAGCTCTCTATTTCTTGGCAATGGATTTGATATCCATTTATTGGAATATTGAGTTGCCCATGGTGAAACAAAAAATGCGCTATAATCACATCTAAAAGGCTTTTCCAACCAACTTGTATACCACAAGGGCTATTCAATGCCCCAGCTACATTCCAACGAGCAATGGACTCCATTCTGGGTGATCATAAGCTGTCATGTGTACATGTGTACCTCGACAATATTAATGTCTTCTCTCACACTTTCACTGAGCACCTTACCCATTTGGAAGAGGTAAGTCGCTAGCTGGCTGAGGCCAATATCAATATCAAGCCCCAGGAATGCCACTTCTTTAAGGATCAGTTAGAGTACCTCGGTTTTGTGGTGGATGCGACTGGGCTGAGTCCCCAACCAGCCAAGGTGGAAGCTATTCAGAAGATGACTAAGCAGGCTAGTAAGCGGGACACTCAGGTGTTTTTGGGGTGGTGGGTTATTATTGACGCTTCATACCCTATTTCAGTTGCATTGGAGGTCCGCTGTTTGAGCTACTAAAGAAGGATGCCATGTTTGTTGGATGGAATGGCGCCAATGTGCCTTTGATACCCTTTGAATGGCACTAATTAGTACGCCCATGTTACACTACCCAAATTTTGAAAAGGAATTTATTGTACAAATGGATGCATCTCTTTCCGCTGTGGGGAAGTTTTGTCACAAAAAGATGATGAAGGGGAGGAGCACCCAGTGGCGTACTTCAGCCGAAGCCTGAATAGCCATAAACATAATTATACTGTGACTGAGTGAGAGTGCTTAGCAGTGATCTATGTGTATAATCAATTCAGAGTCTATCTGCATGGGGTAAAGTTTAAAGTCATAACTGACAACGCATCATTACGCTGTTTGCAGAACCTCAAAGAACCTGAAGGCCATTTGGCTCGATGGGCTCTTAAGCTGCAGGCTTATGATTTTGAGATCCTTCATCAGCCAGGAGCAAAGCATCAGAATGCTGAATGTTTATCTCGATTGTCAACTGTTACGGTGACAGCAGACCCAAGTGACGTGATGTACAATAAGATTCTCAGCGGAAAATATGACGATGAACCACCCCAAGTGATCAAAGCATTAAACGAGATGTAAACAAATACCTTCCAGTAGAATGGGGCTTGCACAAGCGAATCAGTGGTTCTATAGTGAATTTTCTGCGACCCTCAGCATGACCATGAATTATTATGAGCGTGCACAAGGCAGTCAGACATGTTGGAGTGCATAAGCCAATGGAGGTGTTGCGCCATCAGTACTATTGGGAAAGCATGAGCTTTGATGTGATTGATACTATTTCCTGTTGACATCAGTGCCAAGTGGAGAAGCCATTCCACCATAAGACCTCATACTGGGTAGTGAAACCACATTTCACTTGGCACACCGTTTCCCTTGATGTCGTTGGTACTTTGCCAACAGGAGCCAATCAGTGCAAGTACATTCTTGTGGATATCAACCACTTGACCCAGTGGGTCAAAGCAAGGGCAATACAAGATTTGGGGGCAGCTACAGTAGCCAAGTTCATGATGGAGTGCATTATTCAGCAACACAGATGCCCTCAGTTTATTCTCACTGATAATGGAACCAACTTCACCTTGCACATACTCCCCAAACTGAATGAGCTTATGGGTATCCGCAGGGTTCTAATAACCCCATACTACCCCAAATCTAATGGAATGGTCGAATGGGTGAATGGGACTCTGGTGAACATCCTACAAAAATTAGTAATGGATTGACCTTCCAATTGGACCTCCCTCCTTTCCACTTCCGTGTTCACCTATAACATCAGTTACCATTCTACCATGGGAAGAGTCCCTTCCAACAACTATACGGCTGACACCTGGCTCTTCCAGTGTTAATTAATTCATGTGTGTAAGACACCGGCGGAGTGGAACCTCACCACTATTTGACTAACCTTGCAAACATTTTAAGCAAATTTCAGACTGAAGCATATTCCTTCAGCTTAGCCAAGAAGATCAGGAATCAGGCTGCCAATCAGGTACATCGTAGTGGGTTGGCGCAGTTCAAAGAAGGCGATATGGTTCTCTTCCATGACCATCATGGGTTTGGCTGGAAACACAAGTTGGCCAGTATCTGGATTGAGCCATTCAAAATTATTAAAAAAAGGTGTAGATGCATATACTATCAAGGACACTGCTAGCAGTCAGATCATCAACTGAGTGCATGCAAAGTTCCTCCAAGAATATAGGCAATAGGAGCCTTATTGTCCAGTCAAAGGGGGTAATGTCGCGACCCTGATATGACTGGATGGTAAGCCCTAAGTTGTGATGGTGGAGTGGATTGGATCCGCTGAGTTTACTATGAGTAATGATTATCCGAGCACCTCAAAGTAAGGTGATATTGGGTTGTTAGGGAATCGCCTAAAATTAGGCAATCATGAAATTAAAAAATGAAGAATTGATGGAACCAAAGAGATATAGCGAATCAAATTATCAATCCATAAAAGTGGTAGCAACTGAAGTCGCTACAATATAGACAAGATGAGACGTTAAGAGGAGGAGGTTGTTAATAAGTTGAGAAGAGCAAAACAGAGAGGATTTACTGTGTTTAATATATTAAATAAAGAGTATAGTGGGAGCAAGTGCTCCATATTGTTTTATTGGTTTATTTTGTTGTTTCAAAGGGCAATGATTGTCATATCATTTTCCCTATTGCTCAGTGGGCCAAACCCTGTACAAAAACCCTCAAGGCATATCTTAGCAATTCTACTGAAAAATATAACAGTAAATATTATGCCATCTTAGATGATCGGGAAGCCATCTTGTAAAGAATGGCAACTAATGAACCATTTCTCACTTGACAGCTCCATTAGTAGCTTGATGATAAGGGGTCGTGAAAAAATGATAAGTGCCCATGTGAGAGTTGAGATTGTGTCATGTTTACAGGACTTTATTGAGGGGACCAACTGCCATGATAAGGTTGGCATCTAAAGTCATTAAAGGTCAAGTTACAGGACCTCCCTGACTAAGGCACACCTTGGACTTACGCTGGATGCAGGCCAGATATGCCCAGGTCAGTTTAGGGGAAGTGCAAGATGCCAGCCATGTGTTATGACATTGGCGTTAAAATGGATATGTTACCTTCTAAATGATGACGGTTCAGTTTTACTATTAGAAAATGGTGTTTCAAAACCCATACAATTTTTAAAATGTCCAAATCAGGATAGCCTTGCCTTCAATTGATAACTTGAGTTCAGTCAATCTCTAGCTATAGTACCCTGCCCAATGAAAGAATGTGCTTATTGGTGCACCTGGGATTAGCATCACTTCCACCAATTGATGATTCCCTCATAATTGTTTAATTATGTTTTTTTGAGAACAACTTTCCTCATTGTTCATTTTCTTCATTAATAAACCTCACATTAGTTTACATTTTTTATGTTAACTTGGGAAAACCTGTGCATAAACCTCTTTGAAGAGATCTCTTGAAATGTTAGGCAGTATATTTACACAAATTTAACTATTTCATCTGGTGCAAAGCTGGGAATCCCTGGTCCCCTCCAAACTGAGGCACCCTTACTATTGGGATTTTTGCCTATATTCCCAGCTGGTTAGACTGCCAGGGATTTCTAGGGGATAATTTCCTAATACAATGTGAATTGGATATCAGTTGACCATAATTTTGGGATAACTATGTTTGGGGGATTTTAGTTTTTTGCTTGGCCAGATCTGTTTGGAATCATACAAATGAATGCTTAAGATCTTGTTGGGCAGAGTTGCTGACAAAATAGGGGCATCTGATAGTTATTAACTATCAGTTGTACCAATTAGGATCGATCAGGTTTCATCACTGACCAATAGGAATCTAAGGAGTAAGTTGCAAGGCGAGTGATGCCACCTGCAACTAGCAAATCAATCAGTTGGTTTACGACCTGCCTTAATGGGTAACAAGTCCCATTACTTAAGCAGGTCGCTTGCCAAATATGGTTGGTTTGCTTGGATCGAGAGAAAAATGTTAGGTACATGTTTTCTGACTCTTTCCGTTTTAGGTCTCAAGGATGTCCAACAACGGAATCCTAGCCAGGATGGGGAAGACCATCTATGCTGAGATGAGAATGGGTGATTCAACGACAATGGCTGCCATTTCATCAAGAAGCTGTCAACTGAGTGTTGGGCGCCAAATTACCCTCTATAAATTCCATAGAATTCACTAATAAATAAGCATAGTTTGCCAGATCATAATTTACCATATCACAAATTATCAGATTACTTTTACTATATCATTAGTTTAATAAAATTTATCAGTATCCATTTTTTCTATTCTTTCTCAGAAATATTATTGCTATGAGCAATAATTGGGAGATTTTTAAAATAAAGAGTAAGGAACTGAGTGGGGATCTAGAGAAGAAGCTGAATCAAATTGGGGATTGCTGCTGACTATGTGTCAAACCAGAGAAACTGTAAACAGAGATCTAAGAGTAAATCAAATTAGGCAGTATGTGGTAATGTTTTCTATTCAAGAAATCATAAGTATTTTAAGAGGAAATACTGGCCAAGCATTGGATTAAAATCCAATACTTCCATTAAACTACAGATAATAGTCATCATACTATTAAGCAATTATATCAACTATTATACAACGTGGAGAATTGCACAAAAACTGAACCTGTGCAATTAATATATTTATAGGGGTTATTGGCCAAAAATAATCAATATCCTATAAATTGTTACAAAGTGGTGCTCTTTACAGGGGTGTATTTGAGTAGAGGAACTTATAAGTGATGTCATATAAAGACAAGATAAGAAAGCTATGGACAGAGTTGGCATCTGTTAATCAGAACGCCCTGAACTCAGCGGATCATTGAGAATTTGCAGCCTTGGAAGAAAGATTCCCCAATATGGAGGAAGGGATCAACAATGTCGCGAGTTTTGGTAATGAGTTACTTGGAAAAGTAACGTCATCAAGGAAGAAAGAATGGTACTTAATTTGAGAAGTCTTATTTCTGATAATGGAGCGTGAAGAAGATTGTGTTCATGTAAGAGAATTAAGTGCTGATATTGAGTGGCTAATTAAACAGGTCAAGGAGTTAAAAACGCACAAATGCAAATGTGAGCCATATGTGGTGACCTATGCTGAAGAAAAAACTCCCTGCATGATGATTGGGAAGATGACTATCCCAAGAAACATGCCACCCACTTTTGCCGCTATTTTAAAGATGACGCCCAAAATCACTCCCCAAGTGAGCTGAGTAGCCAAACCCAGAGAGGTGGCTAGAGAAACCTTGAAAGTAATCAAAGTGACACTAAAATTGCCAACTTTTTTTGGGATAACGCCCCAGCATTTTTCCAATTGTTTAATATGACAATGTATGGATATGGCAATCGTCAAAAAGCATTGATGGTGATGAATTGCCTAGATACTTATTGTCAAAAGCTAGTGTTGTCCCACCTGGAGGGGGACAGCTGGTCATATGCTGAGGCCAAAGCGGCCACTATGAAGGAATTTGGAAGCCCAATGCGCATGTTGAAGCACAAACAAGAATTTATGGGCATTCAATTCCATAAAGATATTTTCTTAGCAAGCTTCGCTAATTCTTTCTACCAGTAATCGCAAAATTCTGGTTGGAGCGAAGGTGCTGGATGATTTTGATGCCAGAATTGCATTACAAGTGGCCCTTTGGCCATATTGCAATTTGCGGTAATTGATATCTTCTGTGTTCACAACAGAAATTAATACCTCTCAGATGGTAGTCAATTTGAAAAATTTTGGGAGCAACCTTCAATGCCCCAAACAGAAGTTTCAAATCAGACCCAGTATGAAATTAAAATTATATGAAGGGGAAAGAGGGTGCTAAGGAGATGAACAACTGAACTGTGCTGGGGAATAAGCCCAAAGTCTCTAAACGGATTAATAAGAAAGAGAAAGTTTGTTACCAATGCAGAGGAAAGGGACATTTTGCTGTACACTGCAAGAAACCCAAGGATTAAATCAACATGGTCCAAAAAAGGAGCTGCAACTGCAAAGGAGTCAGGAAAAGGGCCCACAGCCTAGATGGGGAACAGTCTAGAGCTGCAAGAATTCTGCTCCTCCCAATATTATGCATGAGAATTGACATCAGTGATTTGTTCATGGATAAAGATGTACGGAATCAACTGTTTCAAGTGGTCAATTAGGATGTTAACGTGGTAACTAGATACAGGGCAAAGGGGATCAACCATAAGATAATCAAGAAAGTTGCTCAGCTGTACACCTGACAACTAGCAGAAAAGATTTGTGCTGCAGATAATTTAAAAGGATTGACTGAAGTCCAATTAGATGAGGCAAACCTGTCAATCCCCCTCATCACAATCAAGGAATTGCTTCATGATTTATCGGTGCAAATCATTCACACCCTCAATTTGGCTAATAATGCTGCTAAACACTCAGTAAATACTATCTTAAAATACTCCAAGTGTATATATATAGATATACTAGTGAATCGAGTATAGGTGAGGGCGATTGTTGACAGCGGAGTGCCCATTAACATTGTCTCAACTACGCTGGTGAAGAGGATGAAGATCTCACCTGACTTGGAACACAAAAGGAGTATGGAACAGCTGGGCTGAATAACACCATCTCATGTGGAGCGTATAGTGCTTTATACTTCAATTCAGATCCTTGGTGGTATCTGCGCCAGCAATAGTTTTGGTTAGCCAATCCTATGACATTCTGATTGGGATGGAATTTCTATGGAAGTACGGAGCTTAATGTAACTTTAAGGACAATACGTTGACCATATTGGGTAAGACGTTACCATTGGTCTATCAAAAGGATGGGGAAGCTCCACTGAGTAGGAGAAATAACTTATCAACTTGATATACAATGATGGCATTGTCCCAGAATGATACCAACTAGTTGGCCTGAAGTGAAAAGAAATGCTAATGAAAATCCTAGAAAATTAAGAAGTTCCACTGAGGATAAAGAATCCAAAACCCATACCGCCAGGATCACAAATGATAGTCGCTATGGGGTTGACATTGGAGATACCTGAGCTAATGTATGAGGAGGTTGGAAGCCCCTGGAAGAAGTCCATAGTAGAACCTTGGGTTTCCTGGAATAATAATGCTGGCCATGGAGAAATTCAAGTTCACCTAGAGAATTTAAGTAAAAACCAATGAATATTGAGAAGAATCAGATCTTTGCATTTGTTCATCTAATCCCAACAGCCAAACTGAGGAAATTCCATGACTTTGGGACCCTCAATGAGATGGGATTACCAGCTGGGGTTTTTGAAAGGATCAACATATTAGTGATTGCAAGAAACTCGCTGATCTGACAGGAAGACAGCAAGAGGAGGTGCTCAAATTGTTTAAAAAATTATCAGGAAGTATTTGACCAGTACGACCATGATTTAGGATTTGTAAGAGATGTGATCCACAAGGTCGATACTGGGGAAAATTTGCCAATCAGGATGAGACCAAATTAAAAGTCAAAGGTGGCTGAAGTGGTAGTGGAAGAAGAAATCAGCAAACTGTGAATCATGGGCTTCTAGTTCCATCATCAAGTCCCTGGGTGAGTCCAATTATTATCATGAAGAAGAAGGATAGCTCTAATCAGGTGGTGATCAATTACTAGAAGATGAATAAGGTTATGAAGAAGAATTCATATACTGTACCAAGGATTGACGATGTGCTAGGTCAATTGGGAGAAGCGAAGTATTTCTCCACATGGATCTGATATCAGATTATTGGCAAATAGATTTGACAAGAGCAGACCAAGATAAAATGCGCGATTATTACCACGCAGGGGCTATATCAACAGATGAGGATGCCCCAGGATCTATACTGCGCCTGAAACGTTCCAGAGGGCCATGGACGTTATATTAAATGACTTGTAGTGTCGTGCGTCCTGGTGTACTTGGACGATATATGTGTTCAGTAGGACGTTTAATGACCATTTACACCACTTGGAAGAAGTATTCAAGAGACTGTCCGCTGCTAACCTGAAGATTAAGCTGATGAAGTGTCACTTCTTCAAGAAAGAATTAAAATATCTGGGATTCGTGATCAACTCTAGTGGACTGCAGCCACAAGCCCAGAAGGTTAAAGCTATAGAATAAATAACTACGCCAAAGAGTTTTGAGATATCCAAGTGTTCCTTAGAATGGTCGGATACTATAGAAGATTTATTCAGGACTTTGCCATAATTGCCGACCCTTATTCCATCTGTTGAAGGATCTGAAGAAAGGATTTGTATGGAATGAAGAAGCACAGGAATCCTTCAATGAGTTACATCATTATTAATAGATTCTTCAATTTTAAAATATCCAATTTTGATGGAAAATTCATTATCAATGCAATGCTTCATTGATGGTGATTGACGCCATATTAACCAAGTAGATGAACTTGGGGTTGAACATCTGGTGGCTGTGTGAGCCAGACACTCTCAGCTGCTGAGAGAAACTACACTGTAACTGAGTGTAAATACCTTGTGGTTATTTACGCCTGTAAACAGTTTCAGATTTACATCCACAGAAAGCACTTCAAAGTGGTGACGGACCACTCCTCATTTCATTGGCTTCACAATTTGTGAGAACAAGAAGGATGACTGGCCTGATGGACATTGAAGTTACAGGCTTATGATTATGAAAGTGTCCATTGAGCAGGGGCTTCTCATCAGAATGTAGATGGCTTATCACAGTTACCAATGGTCCAGATGGTGTATCAGCAAGCAGATGAGTTATTCCAGAGATTGGTCGATGGAGAATTTGGGAACAAGCCCCAAGAAATACAAGGTGCACTTCGAAAAGTGATGGAAAACACCAAGACCATGGATGACAAGTTTTTAATATGATTAATGGGAATTGGCTATTATACTAAAGCTCTCAGAAAGAGCAGCTATCATTCAAGCTACTCATAAGGCTGTCTGACATGGAGGATTGAGAAAAATGATTGCCCATATTTGCAGTTATACTGGGAGTCAATCAACTATGATGCCGCCAACTATCTAGCTTGTTTTGTGGAGTTCAAGTTACATAAGACACATAGGAATATGACTGGATACTGACTGGTCTGCCCTGGATCTGCTTGGCATATGGTGTCCATTGATGTGATGAGACTAATGATGATGAGAACAGGGGAAGTCAAGTACATAGTAGTTGCAATTGATCATCTGATGAGATGGGTTGAGATAAAACCTTGGCAAAAGTAGACGCTAGCACTACTGCAAAGTTCATACTAGATCAAGTAGTATATGGACATGGATGCCCGCAGATCCTGCAGAGCGACAATGGGACAAAATTCACATTTCAAGTGATCCCGTGGTTAAATGAGATAATGGGGATCCAAGGAGTCATGTCTGTACCCTACCATCTGGAGATGAACGGACTGGTAGAACAAGTTAATGTATTCTGGCTGCGACGCTGAGGAATTTTGTCGCAGGAAGAACTTCATATGGGGAATATACCTGAGTTTAGTGATGTTTGCCTATAATATCCGTCATTATATGATGATGGGAAAAATGCCACTTGAGTTGCTATATGGGAGGAAGGCTGCTTTGCCACCGATTTTATACTTGGTGGTAGAACCAACTATGTGGATGAGTGCCAAGCAGTACCTGAACAAATTAAGCAAATATTCTGATCAAAATTCAATTGCAAGCATTTGATAAAACTTTGAAGAAAAGGATATGAGCAAAAATGATGTACAATAAGAACTGACCAGCCTTATCATAATACCAAATAGGTGAAAGAGTTGCCTATTGTGATACACATGGTTTCAGGAGAAGAAACAAATTGGATGTATTGTGGTTGGGTACATTTGAGATTATCGCCAAGATGGCAATGGACGCCTACTTTATCAAGAACCTCTAGAATGGAAGGGTAGTAAATCGAGTCCATGCTAAATATTTAAAGCAGTGGATTAATGGATAGAAATAAAAAGGAGTTCCCAAAGGACCGCTGAACCATAAATTTGATTATGTCCTAATGATTTGTTCAAGTCTGAAAAAGGGCCTCTGAACCAATATAGATGGTTAAGTCTTAAAAAGTAAGACCTCTGAACCATAGAAAAATGGTAGGTCTAAGTATACCTAGGATCCAGTTTGGGGGAATAAAATAAAAGATGTACCACTGAACTGAAATAAGATCAAGTCCCATGGGAAAAAGAAGAAAAAATTAAAAGTTTGATGAAAATTATTTGGAAGAAAAGATCATTAAAAACTGCAGAGAAAACCGATATATTTTCATAAATTTTATTTTTATTGATTATCTTCAATTCAGGGATGATTCCGCCTATGTCGCCTCTTGGGGAAAGGGAGGATGGATCACAGTAGGAGTGAATAACCTGTCATAATCTATGAGAGATTGGATGCTAGCGAGGGCTAGATCTACATGAAACCAAGTTCATTGAGCAGACGCAGATCCCTACAAGAAAGGACTAGGGGAAGGGAAGTTGAATTTTCAGAAGAAGCTAAATGTGATATTTTAGAGAAGGGAGGGAAGCAACAGTACAAGAAGATGCAGTTGGTGAATAATCCCAAGCAATCTCAATATGGCACTGGAGCCAGAAGATTGGTTTATGAGCATTTGCCAATGGGTTTTGTCAAGAACACCAGATATTTGGGCCAGCAACAAACAAGGGATACTAGATGGGGTTGCCAAATCATGCCCCCTATCAAAGCTAACAGCGGAAGATACTGATGTGATGTGCCAGAAATGAGATAGTCATGCAAGGAGCAAATGGCATCCTGAAAGCAGTGACTATGAGCTTCTCAGAAGCTGAAGCAGAAAGAGCGATGGAAACTGGAAGCTTCATGGCCCAACTTCAAAAATTTGGCCAGAAAAGCGAAGAGCATAAGCTGCAATATCTAGATCTTGGATGTTCTCAAGATCAGAAGAATTTAGAGCTATGAATAAAGCCTCAGTGACCTGGGCTTTAATTCTGCATAGGGGAGTTCGAGTAATACACTGTTGCTTATGGTGAGTTTGGTGGCCAAGATAGCTGGCTTGTAATATTGACAAAGTCAGAAGAGGAACTCTAGAAGCAAGTCTGATCTGGTGAGGAATGAATGATCAAGAGCGAAAGGCATTACTTCAGGAGGTTTGACAATGATGTTAGAGTATCTGTGAACGGAGCTAAATCCAGGAAAGTCTCAAAATCTAACTCTGGAATCGATGACGGAAAAAGAATTGGCCACAAGTTGTACAAGATGATCACTAACATAGTTTCAGCGGGGTTGGTTACCATAACCAGCAATTCCATGGAAGAACTAGCCACTGGTACTTGACACGGAGTATGAGTCCTGAAAGGACCATAGAAAAGGTTCTGTTGTGCAGTGCTGTAAGCTCAGCGATTCCCTATATATTCGCTGAAGGGTTTTTTGTACAGGGTTACGCCCACTGATTCAATTGGAATGGATGATATGAAGATCGTTGGTTCCTTGAAACACTTGTAAACAAACAACTATAATAAAAAAAGGGAGCAACTTACCCAAAACACTTCTTTATTTTAATATAATAATCTTGGCGGATCTCTTCTAGTCCACTCCCTCCTACTTCCTTCTTTCTTCCTCTCAAAAACCCTACTTTGTTGATCCACTTGTCTCTCTGATATACCAGCAACCTTGGTCAGTACTGACTCTTTCGCTTAGTTTATTTGTTCCGCCATATCCTTATTGGTTTTGGCTTGTTGTTCCTCAACTCTTTATCTCCCTGATTTGAGGCAATCCAAATTATCTTTTGTTAAATGTCGACATTGCCTTATTGCCCTATTTTGAAGGCAATCTGATTATGACCCATTATAACCCAATATCGCCTCATCCTAAGGCAATTGAACACTTATAGCTCTGAGACACCCTCGATGGATTCTGCACATTGAATCTTTGGCAGAACTCCTCTAATGATTCATTGGCCATAAATGTGGCTTGTCGTCCAGTCATATAGATTCACGACATTACCACCTCCCTTGACTGGAGGATAAGCTGTACAATTTTTCCTTCAACGCCATGCAAGCCATCATGCGCCAACAGCCATGGGTCCTAGATTTCAATTTCTTCTTCCATATGTGGCTTGGTGTGGAGCTGCCCGACCCAGGCCACATCCCTTTTACCCATTTTCCCCTTTCCCTGGCTGATGAGGATGAGGTTGACATGGACCTCGCAACCATTCTAACCCAAGAAGAGCTCCTTCCTGAATTAGTCAGTCATTTGGCTTCCTGGCACGCCCCCTTCGGGGACATAGTGGCCCAGCTACGCTGGGGAGGGGAGCTGAGCCAAGAGCCTTAATATAACAAAGCAGCCCAGCTCCTGGCGAGCGGCTTTAGTCATCTAGTGCTTTTATCTCCTGCTGAGCCTCATCCCGCGGCCTTGTCTGTTCAGTAGATGCTGTGCTTTGTGCAGTGGGTGATAACCAGCTGGTCAAGGTGTTTTCCCTGCACTCCTACCCAATTTCAGTCCATGGGGTAAACTTCGACAACAACTGGCTAGCTCACCTTCAATCTGGTGTCACCGCAGCATTCACCTCCCTCAACGCCAACGATCCATCCCAGTACCTTCCTGTCATGAATCTCTTAGGTAACCTAATTTTGCATCCCTCAAACACTTTAGGATCAGAAATAGAGCTGCACTGGGCAGCCCTTGAGTGGGACCAGTGAGCGACATTCACCACAACTGCTCCTTTTCTGATGGCATATCTGATAATGGAGGACTTCCTTGTAGATTGGCTGGCGCTGGTCACAGCCTTTTTGCCCTTGATCCGGGACCCACCTGCTTACTTGCCAGCCCTTACAACTCCGATCCCCTAAGCTTGCTTATTTGTTGCTTTCCCAGGACCATCAACGAATGTGGTTGAGAGCTTTTCCCCTAGTGAGGCAAGAACGGTTTGACTCAATTAACTAACTGAGCTCTCACCACCTTTCCTGTTGCCATAGAACACCAGTCCGTCCTCCTCTTCCAGTCCCGCTGCACCAGCCTCCCATCCTCAGACTAGCGCAGTGGCCCCTGAGCGGACGTCAGCCCCCTCACTCTCACCATGGCAGCCTTAGTCTCCACCCCCAACCCAGAAGAGTACATAGAAACCACAGCACCCCTAAAGCGGTGGAAGAAGAAATGAAGGTCCCATTGGTCAAAACACAAGGAACACCGCAAAAAGCTGAAAAAAGGTGGTAAGTGAAGTCATTGAAGAAAAAACCCTCCAGCAGTGACCACAAAAAACGTAGTTAAAACTCATATAAGATAGTATTGTGCAATCATCATCATTTTCATCATCATTATCATTTTTAGAGGCTCTATTGCTGTTATATGGCTGAAGGAATTTTGCATGCACTCGATTTATAATCTGACTGCTTGTGGGATTCTTGATAGTATAAGCAGCAACACCCATTTTTATATTATCTCAAATGGCCCAATCCAAATATTAACGAGCTTGTGCTTCTGTCCAAACCCATGCTGATCATGTATAGCACCATATCTCCATCTTTGAACTGTTCTAGGCCACCACGCTGTACCTGATTGGCATCCTGGTTTTTGTTTTCTTGGCTAAGCTGAATAATTACGCTTCAGTTTGTATTTTAATTAGCATATTTGTTAGGGCAGTTAAATAGCATTGCGGATCATTCTGCCAGGGTCCTCTACACAGGCTATAGAAGTGCAGGAAAAGTGGGGTGCCATCTGTAAAGAAATTGTAAGGGGCTTTTCCCATGGCAGAATGGTAGCTAATATTGTAGATGAACACCACTGTAGAAAAGAGGGTAATCCAATTGGAGGGCCTATCTGCAACCAACTTCCATAGTATGTTCACGAGGGTCCTGTTAACCCGTTCAACCATTCCATTGGACTCATGGTGATACAGGTTGTTAGGACCCCACGGATGGCCATCAATTTGTTGAGCTTGGGAAGTATATGAGAGGTAAAATAAGTTTTGTTGTTAGTAAGAATAAACTGTGGGCAGCTGTGACGCTGAATGATACAATCCATTGCAAACTTAGTCACAGTAACCGCCTTCAGATCCCAAATGGCCCGCGCCTCAACTCACCTGGTCAAGTGGTTAATTGCTACCAGAATATACTTAGACCAGTTAGCTCCAGTTGGCAGAGGTCCCACAACATTGATAGAGACTGTATGCCAAGAAAAGTGAGGTTCTACTAGCTGGTATGAAGTCTTTTGGAGGAACGGCTTCTCCACCTGGCACTGATGGCAGCAGGACAGGGTCTCAAGCACGTCAAATTAAATGCTTTTCCAATAATACTGCAGTCTCAACAATTCAAGAATCTCTTGGGCTAAACCATGGCCAACTGCTCGGTGTGCGCTCATGATAATATTTGGTCTGGTAGAAGGTCTGGGGATATTCATGGTAGTATCCCCTATACTCTTATACAATTCCTCATTTTACTGAAACGTATTGGTCCTGAGTCCATCAAGTACCTTGATAACTTGAGTCAATACATCATCATACTTTCTTCTAAGCATTTTATTGTACATTATGTTGCTTAAATATGCCGTAACTGCAATTGTTGGCAGCCTTGATAATCAATTGGCGTTTTGGTATTTTTCTCCTGGTAAATGGAGAATTTCGAAGTCATAGGCCTGCAGTTTAAAAGCCCATCGGGATAGCCGCCCCTACAGCTCTCTCAAATTCTGCAACTGCGCAACAATGCATGATCTGTTATGACCTTAAACTTTACTCTGTGCAAGTAGACTCAAAACTGCTTATATTCATAAATCACTGCTAAGCACTCCCACTCAGTTATAGTGTAATTTCATTCATGGCAATTCAAGCTATGACTGCAGTATGCCATGGGTGCTCCCCCTCATTGTCCTTATGAGACAGGACTGCCCTAACAGCGGAAAGCGATGTATCCATCTACACTATAAAATCCTTATTGAAATTAGGGTAGTGCAACATGGGCGCACTAATTAGCGCCATTCAAAGTGTATCAAAGGCGCATTGGCGCCGTTTCATCCATTTGAACATGGCATCCTTCTTTAGTAGCTCAAACAGCGGACCTCTGATGAAATAAAAATTGGGTATGAAGCGTCAGTAATAACCCACCACCCCAAAAACACCTGAATGTCCCGCTTACTAGCTGGCTTAGTCATCTTCTGGATAGCCTTCACCTTGGTGGGTTGGGGTCTTAGCCCAGTTGCATCCACCACAAAACCGAGGTACTCCAGCTGATCCTTGTAGAAGCGCATTTCCAGGTCTTGATTTTAATATTGGACTCATTCAGTCAGCGAAATACCTCTTCCAAATGGGTAAGGTGCTCAGTGAAAGTGTGAGAGAAGACATTAATATTGTCGAGGTACACATGTACACATGACAGCTTATGATAACCCAGAATGGAGTTCATTGCTCGTTGGAATGTAGCTGGGGCATTAAATAGCCCTTGTGGCATACAAGTTGGTTGGAAAATCCCTTTAATTGTGATTGTGGCGCATTTTTCTTGTTTCACCATGGGCAACTCAATCTGCCAATAAATGGATATCAAATCCATTGCTGAGAAATAGAGAGCTCCACCTAACTGATCCAGTGCATCATCAATCTGCGGAAGAGGGTATGAGTCCTTTTTGGTGAAACTATTAAGCTTCCAGTAGTCGATTACTACACAGTTAGTACCATCCTTCTTTTCAACAATTAATGTGGGCAAAGCCCACAAACTCTTAGATGGTTTGAGCATTCCCTGCTCTAGCAGCTTGTCAATCTCCTCAGTAATGACTTCTTCAGCTGCCCTTAATCAGCGGATTGGCTGAGACCTGATGGGTGGATGATCACCAGTGTCCAGCTGATGAACAACCCCCAAGCACATCCCTAAATCATGATCATCAACAGCATTAATCTTTTTAAATTTTTAAAATATAGCTTCTTCCCAATCCTTCTGGTTTTCAATAACCCCATTATATTCTCCTGTGGTACAACTGCCATTACACTGAAGGGTGGTTTGATGGGCAGACCAAATTCATCCAGAGACAAGAACTTGTGAACCTGATTGACCTCCCCAACTGGGTTCAAATGTAGATACGCTATAATCTGATGCCGGCGGATTTGAATTGGTGTAATTTAAAGAATTTCTATCAATACCTTGATCTCCCCATGGCTAGAAGTATGATACCTGGAGCCATGTGGGGCTCAAGCTGTGTTTTGCTGATAAGGTCCAATGATCTTTCCATAGAGCCCAGATGGCACTTCCACCTCTAACTCAGTGTCCATTGTTACTTGATGTCCAAAGGAAATGGATATAGATCCAGTGCTCTAAGCAGTAGCCCTTTATACTCATATATCTGTTGAGGAAGGGCCCAAATTTTCCTTTTTAATCGATGATAGAGCACTGGAATCACCCCATCGCTGTAGGCAAGGTTGATCTGTCCCATATGCACTGAGCCCTTTGGCACTCCACTGGAGGTAAAATAAATTGAGATTTGCTGTCCCAAAATATCAAGGGTCTCTTTCATCATGTCAACGATAGGCATATAGTTTCACATAAAGGCAGTCACAATCAACAGATCATAGTTGCTATTGGGTAATACTACCGCCAGAGCCACAACAAGAATGATATTAAATTGCAAGGGAAGCGCGCTGTACGCTCCCTCAGAGACTGTGGTTTTTGCTCCAGCGGTCCCATACAACATCTGGTGGTCCATTCCATATTTTAAAGTTAACTTCACCACCAACTAGTGGAGACAATGTTAACGGGAGCGCCTGTATCAATTATAGCTCGTACTCAGGTTTTGGCTACCACAATGTCACAGTAGGTGCACTCTGAGTAAGATGAATGCCGTTTATTTACTACGCGTATGTTCAGTGATTCACATTTTCCCAGGAAACTTATAATACCCGCACCAACTTTAGGGTACTCTGTTATAATGGCGTCCACTGGAAGGGCGACCTCTACTCCTCTCAGGGACAACGCATCTGTGAACGGTTCTAGCTGGTCTGACGGAATTTGTCAAACATCTGACAATCATAAGGCTTCAGTTGCTCCGGAAACCCTTTGGCCGCCATTTCTTTGGCTTGTGCTTGGGTCAGCACATTTACTCATCCAACTGGCTGTTGATAGAGAAATGTATCGTCATACTGGGAGGCCTCAGCTGCAATTGATACATTAGATTCAGGTGGGACGTTTGAATTTGAGATAGCAGAAATAGAGAGTCCCATATCTTTTCCGCTCTGACTTTTCCCTGATAACATTGATCCTGTTGTATGTAAGAGATCCGTCAATTGGGGCACCATTATCCCATGTGCTCAGGGCGACCGCAAATAAAACTACTTACCACATAGGGCCTACATCTATACTTAATATAAGTTGGCCCACTTAAAAGGTTGATCCAATGATGATTGGCTTAACCAGACCAACATTAATAGAACACCTGCAGCCAATCAGTGTATTTAGGGCCAAAGCAGTAGTTGGACAGTTATTGATTTGCAGTTATGGAATGGACGTTTGACTGCGGTGAGTAACCTGGTGGAACCTTCACTGACCAGTTGACCCCCCACACGATTAGTGTTGACAATGATGACAGTGTAATCTTCTCAATATTGGGTGGAGGGAAACTTAAGCTAATTGACATAAAAACTGAACAAGTTTAAGAAGAGGTTCATCATCCTCCAACAATGGGGCCATGACATTGTAAAGCTCAGGGTATGGCTTCAGTGCAGAGGACATTGCAATGCTCACATCAACTTCAGATAAAATACCTGCCCCAATTAACATGTGAGCTTCCGCCATAAATCACTCAGCAAATGCGGTGATGGTCTCATTTCACTGAAACCAAATGGTCAAGGACTCAGCTTTCCGCTGAAACTTTTTACAGTTCCACCAAACAACTGCAGCACCATCTCCTTGACTTCTTGGTATTTAACGGAACTACCTAAAAGGTAACAAACGACTTGATCAGCACTCCCAACATCTAAGGTGGAGATCAACAGTTTCGCCCTCCGCTGGTCTGAGGTTCCTTCAGTTGCAAACTCAAATCATTGAAAGTACCCATGAATATTTCCTTTACTATCAAATGGCAGCAGCTTATCACTGCAAACCTCCTGGAGCAGCTCATCTTGTCTTTTGAGCACAGTATCCAATGCAAGTTTCAACTCCTCATATGCAATGGGCCCAGCGTGTCATGCAAATTCCTTATCAAAGCAACCTGGATGTGACATAGCCAGTGACTGAGTTTTCATTATTTTTATTGATCAATGGGCCCCCTGTAGTGACACAACTGTTGTAATTTAGGAAATCCACTATATATCCACCGAAGGGTTTTGCACAGGGTTATGCCCACTGAATCAATTGGAATGGACTATATGGAGATCATCGGTTCCTTGAAACACTTGTAAACAAACAACTATAATAAAAAGGGAGCAATTTCCCCAAAACACTTCTTTATTTTAACATAATAATCTTGGAGGATCTCTTCTAGTCCACTCCCTCTTACTTTCTCTCAAAAAACCTACTTTGTTGTTCCACTTGTCTCTCTGATATACCAGCAACCTCGGTCAGTACTGACTCTTTCACTTAGTTTCTTGGTCCGCTATATTCTTATTGGCTTGGGCTTGTTGTTATTCAACTCTTAATCGCCCTGATATGAGGCAATCCAAATCATCTTTTGTTGAATGTCGACATAACCTTATTACCCTATTTTGAAGGCAATCTGATAATGACCCATTATAACCCAATATCGCCTCATTATAGGGCAATTGAATACTTATAGCTTTGAAACACCCTCCGCGGATTCTGCCCATTGAATCTTTAGCGGAATTACTCAAATGATTCGTTGGTCATAATTGTGGCTTGTCATCCAGTCATATAGATTTGCGACATGCAGATTGACTCATCTGCTGGAAGAGCCAAAGATCTTGATCAGACAAACTATTGAGCAGCTGTTGGTACTGTGACTCAGAATTTGACACATGAGCTGGATGAGAGGGAGGATGTCAGACTTATATGATAGTTGACATCATGCACTCTGAAATTAATTAAGCTCCAATTTTAGAGAAATTAATCTCAAAATTAATGGGATAAGCTCTCCAGAGAAGAATTAAGAATGATAGCTAAGAGGTTATGAGAAGAAATAACAATGGTGAGCATAAATGAGCATTCTTAATTGGGCTGTGAAACAAAAATCCACTGCAAGAATCTCCTGTTGAGGATGAGGAGAAAATCAGGAAATTAAGGACACCAGACCAAGTATACTGAATATGACAGCGGGTAATATGCCCTGATGGGAGAAAATTGGATCCTGAAATCAATATCATCATAAGTAAATCGATCAGCCTGTCATGACAGAAGGTCTTGGGGACCGCGCTCTGAGTATGCAGTAGCGAGGAGGAAGAGGAAGAGAGCAACATGCTGAAAGTCATCTCAAGCAGCGTTGAGTACTGTTGATTGTACTCCACTTGAGCAAATGAAGTATTTGACCAAGTGTCCAAAGCAGTGTTCTCCTGCCCCGATCCTTTTCTTGCTGGAAATCTAGGCAAGAGGGGGGATGTGTTGGGATTTTTGCCCATATTCCCAGCCGGCTAGATTACCAGGGATTGCTAGGGGATAAATCCCTAATGAGAGGTGAATTGGATATCAGTTGACCCTGATTTTGGGGTAACTATGTTTGGGGGATTTTAGGTTATTTGCTTGGTCAGATCTGTTGGGGATCAATACAAATGAATGCTTAATATCTTTTCAGGATGAGTTGCTGACAAAATAGGGGCATCTGATAGTTGATTAACTATCAGGTGTACCAATTGGGATCGGTCAGGTTTCATCACTGACCAATTGGGAATTTAAGGAGTAAGTTGCAAGGCGAGTGATGCTGCCTGCAACTAGCAAATCAATCAGTTGGTTCACGACCTTCCTTAATGGGTAACAAGTCCCATTACCTAAGCAAGTCACTTGCCAAATATGGTTGGTTTGCTTAGATTGAGAGTTAAAATGTTAGGTACATGCTTTCTGACTCTTTTCATTTTAAGTCTCAAGGATGTCCAACAGAATCCTAGCCAGGATGGGGAAGACCATCACAGCTGAGATGAGAATGGGTGATTTAACGGCAATGGCTTCCATTTCATTGAGGAGGTGCCAACTGAGGGTTGGGCGCCAAATTACCCACTATAAATTCCATTGAATTTACTAATAAATAAGCATAGTTTGCAGATCATAATTTACCATATCACAAATTATCAGATCACTTTTACTATAGCATTAGATTAATAAAATTTATCAATATCCCTTTTTCTATTCTTTCTCAGAAATATTATTGCTGTGTGTAATAATTGGGAGACTCTTTATGATAAAGAGTAAGGATCTGAGAGGGGATCCAGAGAAGCACTGAATTAAATAGGGGATTGCTGCCAACTGTTGTCAAACCAGAGAAACCATAAACATGGATCTGATAGTAAATCAAGTTAGGTGGTAAGAGGGAATGAATCCCTATTCAAGACATCATAAGTATTTTGAGAAGAAATATTGACCATGAGTTGGGCTAAAATCTAATACTTCCATAAACTATGGAAAATAGTCGCCATAATATTATCAAACAATTATATCAATTAATATACAACGTGGAAAGTGTGGGTTAGCCAAGCAGGTAAAACTGCTTTCACCATAAGTGCAGGTTTTGAGTTCAAAAACCTGTACTGGCTAGAAAAGTTCTCGGTGTGGTATATTTGTCCCAAGGTCAACCTACCTCGAATAATTTTTTATACAACGTGGAGAATTGCACAAAACCTGAACCTGTGCAAGTAATAAATCTATAGGGGTTATTGGCCAAAAGTAATCAGTATACCTATAAATTTTTACACTTGCATCCAGGCAGATCACCACTTGGATATGGACTCCACTTTGGGGTACATCCAAGTCTTGTTGTTTGTTTTATATCTTTAATCTATACCTCATCAAACACCCTCGCCTTATGTTACTTTAGCTCCAGCACCCACTGGGGTCCACGCTCACCATAGTACTGATGACTAGTTCCGTGGTGTTGGGGCTGTGCACTGTGCACCACTTCGCTGGGCACTGGAGTTATAGACACTCTCCTGACAGATTGGTAACCAAACTGGAGGTAAAATTGGTACCATTGTCAGATAGCATCACCTTGGGACTGCCATAATGACTGAAGACCTGTTTCTACAAGAAGGATGCAGTTGCTTTTGAATATAAGGGTGACTGAGATAGCCTTGGCCCATTTTGTAAAGTGATCAACTGCGATAATAAATTTTGGTTACCATACATTGATGTAGGCAGAGGTTTAATAACGTCAATGCTAACTGTGGCAAGAGGCCCGTGGGGCCCATGATATGAAGCTGGTATAGAGGATTGGGAAGCTTTTAATTTGCACAAGTAAAACATAAGTCATTAACATCCTAAATTTATCATTCATTCCTTCCCTAAAGCAGCAGTCTCTCAGCCATTAATGGATTTTCTTCACTATACCATTCTCCATGAAAACATGAGCCTTCAGAGCATATTTTATTTACGCAGAAGGTAAAATATTCTAGCCAAGAGGTCCCAAATTGCTTATATAACAATTCATCTTTAACTTGATTCTGAGCAGCCATCTGTTAAGTGCTGTTGCGTCATTGACGATTCATGGCTCCACTCTTCCAGCTTTGCAATGAGCTTGTAGATCTGGTCCTCTTTTGAAGCATATAGAGCTAGGATAGGCCATCAGAATAAACCGTCGGAGTTTGATGTATAATCTCTGCATGGTGGGCTATCAAGAAGTCATAGTTCTGGAGCTTAAGCCCATTGGGCCTATTGTCCATTTGGGTCTTTCATCTGACTTAACCACTGTAGTGAGGCATGGTCCATCACTGTGGTGAAATTATTCTCATACAGAAAAGGAAGAAAATGTTTGATGAGCAATAACACAGCTAGATACTCACATTCTGTGACGCTTTAATTTCGTTCCTCTCAGCTTAATTCCTTACTAGAGTAAGCTATGGGGTGATCAAATTGGCTTACGTCCATTTGGGCCAGAATGGCCCCCACAGCCACATCTCTAGCTTCAGTAAAAATAATGAAGGGTTTATCAAACTCAGGATTTACTAGAATAGGGGCTGTAGTCAGGGCTTTTCTTAAGATATAGAAGGACTGCTGCTGGGAGTCCTCCCACTAGAAGGAACCTCTTTACAAAGGAATTAGGTTAATGGCTCAATGAGCTCAGAAAAGTGCGGTATATTTTGTAGTAGTACCTGACCATGCTGAGAAAACCTGAAGTCAGGAAAACTTCTGGGTTGAGTCATCTTCTCAATAGCAGTCATCTTTATTGGCAAGGGCGAAATTCCTTCATGGGTGAACTTATGACCAAAAAATTCCATCTCATTCTGAAAGAAACGACATTTGATGGGCTTTAATTTCAACGCAGCAAAGTGTAACCATCTGGACATTTCCTTTAAGTGGGCCAAATGCTGGCTAAACATGTGCAAGAAAAAAAGTTACATCATCCAGGTAGACCAGCACACAAAACATCTTCAGGTCCCTCAACAGGAAGTCCATGGCCCACTAGAAAGTGGCAGGGGCGTTGTACAGCTCTTTAAGCATGCGAGTGGGTTTGAATAAACCCTCACTTGCTATGAGTGCACATTTTACTCAGTCATCCTGTGTAAGCTCTATTTGCAAGTACTCACTGGCAAGATCCATCTCAGAGAAAAATTGGGACCCAGCTAAGAGGTAAAAGGAGTCATCAATCATAGGTATCATGTAGCTATCCTTCTGAATAATGGCATTCAGATGGCGGTAGTCTACTATTACGCTATGCCATCCATCCTTCTTCCACACAAGCAACAACGGAGAGGCCCAGGGACACTGGGATGGTTTCAGCATTCTGGCATCAAATAGTTGTTTTAATTCTTTTATAACCTGTGCTTCCTTGACTTTAGACTTCTGATAGGGGTGGGCGCAAATTGGAGGGGCATCACTGCTTACCGCCAGATGTTGCACCCCTTCATCATCCTGTAATCCTCTGGGCCAGAGGAGAATATATCAGCATATTACACAATTAGGCGTCAGCCTGCTGTTGTTTTTCAAGTAAGAGTGTCACAAATTTCCGCCTTGACTCAGGCTATCATGAAATTTTCATTCATTCCTAAGTCTCGCAGGTCTCCACAGCTTTGGACTCAAGCTTGTCAATGAGCAATATCCGTACATATGTGAAGGATTTGTTCCAAGTTATCTGCATCAGCCAATCATTAAAGTTGGCCATTAGGACAGTCTTTGGGCCCCTAGTAAGCGGATTTCAGCACTCCTGGAAGGTAAGAGGTTCTCAGATAGCTAGATTACTCTCTCCTTGAATTACCAATAAGTGGTCCGGCATTATGATAATTTGGAGACCTTTCTCCACTAGGATCTGTGATTTATGCGGTATGACCATGCGGCCAGGCGCATACACAGGCATTTCTTCTATAGCCTCTGCTCTGAAAGGTGGCAGATTGGTTTTTGACCCAATTACCTGATTTCTAGCCATTCAACGCGGTCCACGCGTTCCATAAAGCAACATAAGGGTTTCCTCTTTCTTTTCTCCTTTGGAACGTTCTTCACAACTAGAGGAATGAAAGCACCTAAGATAGAAAAATATGAATCCCTGTGGCTTCAGAGTATCAAATTCAACTAGGAACTGGGTGCCTATAAGCAAGTCATAATATTCATTTACCAACACAATGGTTGTAGCCATAACAACCAGAGAGCAAATTGAAGAGGCAAGGAGGAGTAAGATCCAGGGGAGGGAACGATGAGGATCAGTCATTCCATATTCTAGGGAGTGGTTCTTGTCAGGTGCAATCTTTATCCGCTTGATCATCTAGGAGGAAATGACGTTGATGGGGGAGCCAGTGTCAATGATGTCCAAGATCTTCACCTTGTGGTCAATGACATCACTCTAGTAACTTCAGTGCCAAAGTGGGAAATCAAGTAAATGGCGTTTTCTGGAGGGAGCGGTCCAGAAATTGCATAGTAAGAGGAAGTTAAGTTTTTACTCATAATCATAGAGTCTGGATCATCCAATTTGTCAGGTTTCTCCAGAACATAACACTCTGTGCCAGAGTGGCAGAGGGTTGAGGTTGAGGCGTTGCGTCTTCAGCAGAGGGTGCCTCATGCCCTAAGCTGACCCCACTTTTCCAGACTCATCAGCTTGCTTCTTCCTATAGAAACTTCCTTGGTGGCCAAAGATTCCACAATACAAGCATAGGTGACTACATGGTTTTGATCTCTAAAGTTTCACCGCATGGATATTGGGTCAATTCCCCTTATTTGGAGCTTGGCGTACGTCTAGCTCAGGTAATTACATTGTTGACTCCTTAATGTCAAGGATGGATTTAAGCATATTTTTGGAGTTCTGGAAATAGAGTACCAAGTTGGTACTATGTTAGAAAGCAAAGAGAACAGCCTAGATGGCATCATCCAAGGCAACCTGTCACAGGAAGCCAACTCCTGGACTATATGATAGAAGCGTTCAGCAAATTCAACATGAATTTCCCCTTGTCTTGGGCAGATACGCATGAAAGCCTGCTTTCAGTTAGAAAGGGTTAAGTTACTGCCAAATTCTTTGATGAGGGCCTCCTTAATGGATGCCCACGTGGCGCATGTCTTGAAATAAGGCATCAATTTTTAATGCTTTCTTTCAAGATAGGGTAGTATATGCTAGCATTTTTGTCAATTTGTAGCTGGCTCCATTTTGCCTTCATATACAAAGTGGTATGACTGGATTGTCTCAGCCCCAGAGATGTACTTCTCCTTAAAGGTAGGTTTGAGTTATCTTACGAAGTTTAGAGAGGTCATGACCAGCAGAAGAGATCAGGTGTTCTGAGCTGGTGGGATCTGTGGTGCCTATATCAGTATGTGGGATAGCCCTATTAATCTGATGGCGGATCTCATCCATGTCATCCTCGATAGTGAAGTAGCATTCATTGGCGTGCTTAATGGGGGCCTTGGAATCAATAAGTTGGTATTAACCCTTAATCTCTTTGAACTGTTGGGCCAATTACTAGAAGAGAACATCATGTATAGCTTTGATTTTTGGAGTTGGTAATTATCCGCTCAATGTGACGATTTGTTTGGTTTTAAGAGGTGACCAGATTGGCGCAGGTGCCAGTAATCTTCTCATAGTGGTTGTACAAGGAGGAGAAAGTCAAATCAGCATCCAGATGTTTTCTTTTATTAGTCATCTCAACTCTTCAGGCTATCAGTATTATTTGTAATTTGAGGGCTTTAAGTCAGTCTTTGTGATCTTCATTGAAAAATGATCCAGAAGGTGAGGAGGCGCCTGGAGGTCCCTAGGGACCTCTGGGCCCAGGGGCCCTTGCTCTCCGTCTCTACCACTGGTTCCTGTTCCACTGGTGGCTTCATGGTGAACCATAACTTCTGGAGTTGCCATCATTGCAAGTTGTTTGCTCAGCTGCTGGATATTGATGAACAAATCAATAAGTCAAGGATAAGTCACTTGGCTACTTCTGCAATATGGTTGAGGAGAGTGGATAAAGCACATTCCACTATTTGATCCATGCCAGTGGCTCATTGGGACCTCCTCTAGGTAAATTTATTCTGCAAGTGTTGATCGACTTCAGTGTCAATTTTGGCAAGGTGGCGTTGGATGTCATTTATCTCTTGACAGTTTCACAATTGTGCTCTTGAGTATTACAGCCAAAATTGGAGGCACAATTTATAACTCAAGGAGTTGGTAGTGGAATTTGTGGGCCAATCCTAGCTATCACTGCATCTAAATGTGGTGAAGGGCGAGCAACTGCATGTGTTACTGCAAGGCAGGATTCACAGATCGTGGAGGTACAAATCCATGTTGGTCGCTTTTATATCATAGCTTAAAAGCTCTGCTGAGGAATAAAATCAACACATTTGAATACTTCAGGTAAACTGTTTTTACAAGAACTCCCACCAGTAGTTAAACTTCGCCTAGAATCTCTCAAATTGTTTGGGTGACATCAGGATCCTGAATTTGATTGGTGGGTTTATTAGGAACTGAGATAGTTAAAGTCATGGTTGCATGAAACTCAAGTTCTCATGGTTGAGGTAGCATCACATTTTGATTATTGATAGCGACCCACTGGGTCAATTTAATATTCTCCACCATACTAAAAGGGCCGTCTTCCCTGAAATTGTTCATAGGGAAACTAGGCCTTCATCAGGAGCCTCAGAAGTAACTGGCAGGAAGCACCAATTTGTAGGACTTTGTCATCCACTCTGAAGTCAGGTCCTTTTCATGGCTACATGAAAAGATTAAGGGTCAGACTGTAGCGACAACGCTGGTCATCAGGAGGCCAACAAAGTCAAGTTACAAGGCCTTCCCTAACTTGAAACATACCCTGGACCAACGCTGGGTACAGGTAAGGTATGCCAGGTTGGTCCTGGGGATGTGCTTGATGATTTTCTGAGCATTACAACCAGGGCGTTAAAACGCACCAGCTATTCCCTTAACTCTGAAATTTTACCACGATTAATTGAGGAACAAAGATTCAAAAACTGATCCATATTTAAGATTTTAAAGTTGGAATGAGCCAATTTGGAATCTACAACATGAGTTTGGACAATCTCGAGTTACAGGACCCTAGCTAATGGTAGCATGCGCCTATTGGTTCTTCTAGTTTAAACATCAATTTCTCTGATTGACAGTTTCTCCCCAGTGTTTAAATATGTTTCTGCAAGACCAACTTTCCTCATTGGTCATCTGGTTTATTAAAAAGCTCCTTTCGATTTAAGTATTTTTGTGCACTTGTTTAAAGTTGTTTTCTGACCTTCCTCAGGTCTAATTTAAAAATATGTTCCCCCTTGCTTGGGGATCTCTTTGCACCATCCTAATTGGTGGCTTTGTTTATCCTTTACTTGAAAAAAGTGTTCCTTTGAAGTGAAGTGGGTCCTTGCCAACCTCTTCTGGGACAGGAGCGTTGCAGACATGCTTCTAACAGCATATGACCAACCTAAAATTTGGTCTTGCTAAAACTTATATCAGCTGAAAACTCATTATAGTGATATTCAGGCGCTTTGGTTGTGCATTGTAGTTGGGACGCTCTTGTCCCGAGTGTTCTAACTCTCATCATTAGTATGCCAGCTAGGCGTTTCTCTTTTTTCCTCACGCAATGTTACTTCCATCAATTTTGGCAAGTACATGGTTGGCATAGAAGCTCAAAACCCAGTTGCTCGAGTTTTTAAGGTCCCCGCCACTTCTTTGCGCTATAATAAAACCAGCTCTGACTCCCCTCCTCCAGGAGTTGAGTGGATGCGTCAGCTTCTACTCAGGGAAGCTGTCCTGGTGTTTTACGTTTATTAAAATGAGTTGTGGGTGTCTGAGAGTATAGAGAGTATTGTAAATTAACCAGATGGATTCCTCCTAATAATATCAGAATTAGGGGTGTCAGCTAGTTGGGCGTGATTTCCAGCTAGTTGCCTAGTTTGATATTATTTAATGTTATGAAAAATATTAATTGTTTTAGGTTAGGAAGATTCCTAGCTTAGTGCTGACTGCTAAATAATGGGTGATTTTGGGAATTATAGGTGGAAAGTCAATGTGCTCATTTACAAACATCTAATGATGATTTCGCTGACTTGAATTCGAGTTAGGAGGAATCTTATCTCAATGCCAACTGCCATGAAAAATGATTGTGGGATTTTCTTTCAGAAAGCTTAATTATTCATTGTCATTCATCTAATTATGAATTTGATGCCTAATTTGGAGTAATAATAACTTATGCAAAGGATGCTCAAAGTATTTATTATTATATATATGGCTGATTGATGACTTGTGCTGAGGATGAGTCAACCTAATATTTGGTAATTGGGATAAGCGGAATAGGAGTGGATTGCTATCATGGATGAATGCTATTGGTTGAGGTTACAGCTTGGATAGCTGATGGGTTTTCATAAGCACAGTAGCTTAGAGTATAAATAGTCATTCTTCCCTCCATATAAAGATCTCTCTTTCTCCCATATTTATTTTAGTTGTTAGTAGTTAGTCTGCTAGATTAGGAAAAGGTGGGACTGAAGATCACTGAAGTAGGTGGGGGTGATGTGCCTGGAGTGGCTGAATCTGCCAGGTCCCATACACCAGCCTTATGAGGAACCAGATGGAACCAGGCCAACCAACCACCAAGAATGATGTGCTGCTGGCTGTCAGCCTTGAGGTTGGTGCAGTGTGGGATTGCCATAGCCACCCAGGATGGGTATGGATTCGCCAGGGCACACCCAAGATGGGTTGGCAATTGGTCATGATGGTGGTGCAGTGTGGGAGTGCCATGGCCGCCCAATATGGGGGATGTAATTTCCCAGGAACACCCAAGGTGGACCATGGGACTAAGACAAAGTCGTTGTTTTGCTGTGTTGGGGGTTGGACGTAGACTTGTAGGGGGCTGGTACTCCAATGAAGATGAAATGACAAGGGTCAGCCAGTCTCCATACTTGTTGGCCTGGCACACTAGTGTAACCCACTATTTGGAAAAGCGATTTTCCAACAGAGAGTTTAAAGCGACTCTTGGGGAAGGGCAATCCTGTGCTGCCACTTTTGAGCTTTATTGTGGCTTATTTTTGCACCGTGGGGTGGGCGTTTTGTGTGCCCTTATTTTTATAAATCTCACTGTGTTTTTTGATTATCTGTGTCAATCATTTCCCAAACGTCATTTTTTCAGGTCATTTTGGAAGCCTCTGTGATGGACACTCCAATGAGCCTCATTTCCCGCACACTCATTGAGCATCTTATTGAAGCTTTTTATTACAAATTTTCCGCCCCAACCAAAAAGGGACCAGCTAATTTGTCCATCATTGTTTCACCGGAGGTGGTCGCTATAATTACCAGCCCCAAAAATCCTTGCACGCATATGGAAAAGGAGGAATCTTATCCTTCCATCTCTTAATCTTTGGCCTAATATGAAGGCAAGCAGGGGTCCAGCCCTAAAATTAAATTGACTGGCTCAGTATATTTCACCATGATAAAGTCACCTGCCGCTTTACCTATAAATATGGCACCTGCAACTAATGATTTCTCATGAATGGGGCAGATCTCCCCATTGATTATCTTCCCATAGGCAGAATCCGAGGGTCTGAGTGATTCTAGCCTCAAAGTTTATAAAGACAATTTAATTAAATAATTTCCCTCCACACCATATATGGGTGGTGTAGGCAGTGTCATTGACAAAGGCCTGGTGGTGACGGCCTTAGATAACAATGTACAACTGTCCAATAAATCTTGTTAGGCCCTGTTAATGCATAAAAACGCGCCTTATATGCATAATATATTCAAGAAAATGAGCCATACTTCAGCTCTTGCAGCTTTGAGGCAGGCCCCATCTCTGTATACCAAATCACCCCAGAGAACCCGCACTTGACCTCTACCATGATTTTTAGAACACAGGAGGTGGATAAACAGTTATTACAATATAAAAATACTTATGCAATTGCTGAAGATATGGTGGGATATGTGGCTTCAGTAGTAAAAGTGACCAACTACCCTCTCCATTTTATGATACAAAAACCTATCATGGAGGCATGCCTGTGCCTGATAAAGACTTTTTTGGTGAAATATTAACGCTGTCTGCTAGGAATAAAGACAATTCTTGATAATTTTGCTGACAGCTACCCTTTCATCTCCATTAGGGAAAACCAACACAACGATTTTGGTAGATGCAGGAGCTCTGAGAGTTTATTGACCAAGACCTAACCAACTACCTTAAGTTGAGTAACTTGCCAAGTGATATGGTTAGGGAAGGGGCTTCCCAAGGTATTCCCACGCTGAAGATTCTAGGGCTAGTGTATTATCAAGTTGGCAAATATGATTTGGCTGACCACTTACAAGTAATCAGAAACCTCTTGTACACCAATATTTTGGTAGTGGAGTGGTGGCGAAAGTTTGACGTCAGAACTAACTTAGAAGACAATACCTTCTCCTTAACAAAGAATGGTCATATATTAGTTAGCTCATGTCTGAAGCAAACTTTCAGGGAAATTTTCCCCAATAGCCAAGGTCAACACACTCAGTCTAGCTCCGCTGCTGAAGCCTTTTTTGGAGGCACCATTACCTTCCTGCTTGAAGAGGCTGGAATCTTCACTTGATGCTGCTTCAGCCAATGTATTACCAGCTCATTTAGTTTTTAAATGTGAGTTCAAACTCACCGTTGATCTGTTGCGTATATCTTCTACTATTTACCCCTTGACCATACAGGAGGAAGCAATGTTAGATGTGTGGGTCAAAGAACATTTAGCTAAAGGTACAATATTTTAGTATACCTCCCCGGTATTTTCCCCACTTCTCTTTGTGGAAAATGATGATGGTACTCTACGCCCATGCGTAAATTATGGGAGCCTGAACAATGTTACTGTACCAAACTTACATCTCATCCCATAGGATTCTCAGATTGCTCACTATGTGAGAAGGCTAGATCCTTCTCCAAACTGGATCTTTTAAATGCGTTCAATCAGATACATATCAAGAATGGCCAGGAGTGTCTCACCGCGTTCCAAACCAGAAAAGGGATTATCTGGTTTCAGTTTATGCCCTTTGGGCTTAAAAATGCACCTTCTATCTTTCAAAGTTCTATAGATACATCCTTGAGGGGACCTGCTGAATGCGTGCGTGGTGGCCTATATGGATGCTATTCTGGTGTTTTCCCCTGATCATGAGTCCCATGTGATACACCTGCGGCAAGTGGTGGAACATTTTAGGGCAGCTGAACTTCCGCTAAAGATCAGTAAATGTGAATTCTTTAAGTCCTAGGTCACCTTCCTGGGCGACTTTGTGTTTGACCAAGACCACATGATAACTCCAGACAAGAAGCAGGCAATTTTCGAATGGCCAACTCCAACTTTAGTCAAGGAATTGAGGAGTTTTTGGGGACGTAACATTCCTTAAGAAGTTCACGCCAAATCTTTATGAGGTTGCAGCACCCTTGTATTTAAGGCGAGTGGAACAAGGATGCTCCAGTGGTATCCCATCCTGCAAAATGCCTTCCAAGCGGTTAAGTGCATCCTGTTGTCCACGTCTATCCTTTGCCATGTGAACCATAAAAAGTTTATTGTTGCTACTGATGCCTCCAACTTTGCCATAGCAGCTGCCTTGTTATAAGTAGGCGGAGATGGAATAGAGCATCCAGTAGGATAATTTTCCAGGAAGATGTCTTTACCAGAATTGAACTACGTCGTTTATGATAAAGAGTTATTGGCAATTATTGAGGCGCTGAACTATTGGTGCATGACCTGCATAATTCATCCCAACCCTTCCGCATATGCACAGATCACCATGCCTTGCTGTACTACTGCGCACCTCATGTCCTGACCCCACAGCAAACCCGCTGGCATGAGAACCTGGCCCAATTTGTCTTTTCTTATGAGTTTACCAAAGGCAAGAAGAATGGTTTGATGGATGCTTTGAGCCAAAACTCTGCATTAGCTTCAGATCCTAAGGAGGTGGAGGTACACAAAATTCACTTGATGATTCTAACAGGTAATATCGTGTCCCAACATCCCCTTCTCTCAACCCACGGGTCAGCGCTTGCTCCTCTGGAAAATGCAGAGGAATAATGTATGTTCAGAAGGTGGTCCATTCACAGCCCTTTTAAGCGGAATATTATGGTCCTTAGCAAGAGCAAGCTATCAGGAAGATATTAATAGAGGGTACCATGTGAAAGGTAAGATGGTGTGGTTTTAGGGTCGCCTATGCGTTCCTGATGGACCACTTCGCCTGAAATCATCCATGACCATCATAATGGGATCACCATAGGACATCCTGGGAAGGAGAAGACTCTAGAATTAATTCGCCACACTTATAATCTGAAAGTGCTAACTTCACAGGTTGTAGGTATTGTAAGAAGTCCTGGTATGCAACCAAATGAAACCAAGTCGCTAGCCCTCGCAGGGTTTCTGATATCAGTTCAAAAGGCTGAAGGGCCTTGGACTTCTATATCAGTGGATTAAATTGGAGTTACCTGCATTGATGGTTATGGCGTCATCATGGTAGTGGTGGACGATTTATGAAGTTCGCCAACTTAATCCCCTGCGGAACCACAGTAACCGCAGTTAGATGGCTAGACACTTTGTATCTCATGTTTTCGCCCTTCATAGGGTGCCCCAGGAGATAATAATGATTGGGCGCCCCAGTTTACCTCTGTTTTTTGGGAAGAGTTGTATTTGACTCTTCAAATTCGTCCCTGCCGTTCAACTGCATATCATTACAAATCAGATGGGTAGACAGAACGAGTGAACCAAGCTTGGAACAGTTCCTGAGATAATACACTGCCTTGTATCATACAGATTGGGTTTCTCACCTTCCCATGCGCCAGTCTAGCTATAGCAACACTCAACATGCATCTGTCAGTTGTTTCCCATTTTTCGCCAACCATGGGTTTACCCCGCTTTATCATGGAGCCCAGCTATGGATCCAAAGTTGAAGCAGTGGTGTACTTTGCTATGACTATCAAGAAATTACACCATGGTGTTGCCTCAAATTTGGAGACAGCAATGAAAGTTTATAAGAATAACGCTGATGGAAAAAGTTGGGTAGGTCCTGCATACAAGAAAGGGGATCTTGTTATACTTGATGCTCAAAACATCCCTATCAAGCAGCCATGCAAAATCTGGGACCAAAGAGGATTGGGATTTACTGCGTTTTCAGAAAAAGTGGGCTACTCCTCATATCAGTTTGATCTCCCTCCCTTGTTCTGGATCTTTGCTGTTGTTGCAAAATCGACCTTGGGCTCCACTAGTGTGCCAGGCCAACCAGTATGAAGTCTGTTGGCCCTTTGCTATTTCGCCTTCATTGGCATACCAACCCCTATAAGTCCTGCGTCTAACCTACCAACTAACCACCAATGGCTTCGCTTTTTAGCCCCAGGCATCCTCGGCGTGTGCCCTGGCAAGCCCTGCCCCCTTCCTGGGCGGCCCAGGCACTCCTGCGCCGCCCCACCCTCGCGACCCTTCACCAACCCATCTGGGCATGCCCTGAAGAGTCCATCCCCCTTCTTAGGTGGCTATGGCACCTCCCGCACTGCACCCCGCTAGGGTTGGTGGCTATGCAGCTCACCCACTGGTAGCCAGCTGGCCAGGTTCCCACTGGTTCCTTATAAGGAGGAGTTATGAGAGCTGGCAGCGCCAGCCACTCCAGGCATGATCACCCGCGCCTTCAAGGATGTCCTATACCATCTTCTCCACTCTAGTTGCACCAAGTTACTTTAAATAAACAGGAAAGATGGTAAACGAGAGATGTTTATTAGGAGGGAATGAATGACTATTTATACTACTTTCAGGGCTACTGCACCCAATTACTCTTTGGGTAATCATCTTGTGGAAAACCCATCAGCCTCTTGATTCCACAACTCTCTATAAGATCAGAAACTCTATTCATTCATACTCATAGCAATTCCCTCCAGATCTTCTCACTGATCACCAAATATAAATTAGGTCAATCCATCCTCAACATAAGTCGCTGGTCGATCATATATCTAAGTTCATATATAAATAGGACTTCAAATATTTGGCATGAGTTGCTGTTGCTCCAAATTGGATGATGGAACCATTTTAGACAATTTGTAACGGATTCATCAGCTTTCCGCTGGAATCTCCATTAACAATCCTTAGATGGCATTTTGGCAGTGAACGCAGCTTCCATCAAACCTAAACTCAATCAAATATATAACATTGAATAGGATTGAACTAGGCGATTAGCTGGCAATTATGCCTGACTAACCAAAACCCCTAATTCAGATACTATCAGAAGGATTCATCTGGGTAAAATTAGACAGCTGTCTTTCATAAAATCAAGCTTACATTGTTTGATGGCCACCCGACGGAGACCCCAGAGGTTTATCTCATGGATGGGGCGCCATATTTGGAAGTGGATGAAATTGTAGCCTCCTGCAGAGTAAGAAGAAGGCTTGAGTACCTGGTATCCTGAAAGGAATTTTTGACGCAGCATTGAACAGTTGGGTACCAACTTATGACTGTGCCCATGATCAATATCTGGTTGACGTTTTTCACAAGAGTTTTCCTGATGCTTCAGGACCCGAGTCGCAGCAAACTATCACCGCTATGAAGCTGGCCCCAGCTCACAAAACATTTCTCTTAAAAAAGCCCCTGGAGGAAGGGCGGAACCCCAAAAGGACGAGAGGTTAATGTTATGGTGACATGAGTTGATTATGGGGAAAGACTGCAGGGACAAAGATGGTCGTCAGGAGGCCAAAAAGGTCAAATTACAAAGCCTTTATGACTTGAAACATACCCTGAACCAACGCTGTGTACAGGCAAGAGTTTCCAGGTTGGTCATGAGGATATGCGTGATGCTCAGCTGGGCATTACAGCCAGGGCCCTAAAGCACCAGCTACGTCCTCAACTCTGAAAGATCGTTACGATTAATTGAGGAACAAAGATTCAAAACCTGATCCATCTTTAAGATTTCAAAGTTGGGACAAGCCAATTTGGAATCTATAACTCAGATTTGGACAATCTCGAGTTACAAAACTCTAGCTGATGGTAGCATGCGTCAATTTGTTCGCTTAGTCTAAACACCAATTCCTCTGATTGACAGCTTCTCCCCAGTGCTTAAATATGTTTTTGCAAGACCAACTTTCCTTTTTGGTCATCTGGTTTATTGATTAACCCCGTTCATTTTAAGTATCTTATTTGTACTTGTTAAGCTTTGTTTGCCGACTTCCTCAAGTCCAATCTAGTCAAATGGGTTCCCTCCTTGCTTGGGTCTCTCTTTGCACCGTCCTTCTTGGCGGTGCTTTGTTTATCCTTTACTTAGCGAAGTGTTCCTTTGTAGTGGTGTGAGGCTGCACCCTCCACCTCTACTGGAACTGAAGCGTTACATACACGCTTTTAACAGTCCTTTAAAGGCTTTTCAATTATCAGTCAAACGTAATTCCAGCGGAATCTTTATAGACTGTGTTCCCTAAGGCAAATTTAATGAAAATGCTTCATTGGTGCTACTCTTTTTCGCTTTTAATAGGCAAGGTCTTCTGTATAAAAACAGGCAATGAAATCACTGGTGAAAATTATAGAAAATCTGAAGGTATCTTTAGAAGTTAAAGCTCAGAGGTATATATAGGCCTTCAATATACTTGAGAGCGTCTAGGGGGAGCTTAGATTGATATTCAGGATTTAGTAGGGTAAAAAACCTCATTAGCAATGTGTGAGAAGGCACTGGCTTTCTTTGAATTTGACTCTCTTTTTCCAGGGCGGCCTATTATGAGGACCTTAAAATGGTAAGATTTTCACCATCTGACTTAGTGCCTTTGATAGGAGCATCAGCGGATTCTTCCATGGTTTGAGTTTCCTTTCATTTTTTTGGATTTCATTATTTGAGCTGGTCTCAAACTCAATGAATTTGTGGAGCTCCTATGAATAAGTTGTGATTTGAGTCATGACCAAATCTCACTCATTTATTCAATTCTCATGATTCCTGATAGTTATCATCATATGAGATTAAAGTGATTAAGTTTAGGATACTAAAAATAAGTATGACTACTTTTAGATCATTGTGATTTAAAACTATACAATATTTTCCAAGGATCCATAATGTTTTATCTCTTATATAGGAATTAGACGTTTAGTCATTATAGTCACTTTTCTTTCTCGTTGCAAACACTTTTGCAACCTATTTAATACAAGACTAAATCTAGTTTGATAATCTCACAGAGGAGATTAGTCTGCGCCCATGTCAGGGAGCAGTTGGGCAAGCAAGGTAAGAGGAGCAGGTGGAAGGCCCGCGGCCTCCAACGTTCAAAAACGCCCCAGAGAATCCAGCGGAATAGACAAAAATCTCAAAAAACCGGCGGTCACAATTTCCCTGGAGATACTCGCGTGGCAAGCACGATGCAACCAGTACATCAACACACCACACTCCCAGCCACTTTTGTCAGTGGAATTCGGAGTTTGTGTGTATCTGGACATCCAAAAAACGGCCTTATGGGAAAAATTTTGTGAAGATGTACACAAAATTTTCCTGACCGCGGTGTATGTTGCACCTCACTCCATGTCACGCGGTTGGCTGGACCTAGGTTTCAAAAGCAAAATAGCAGCAGACAAGGCTGCAGTGGTGCGCATAGTGGTTGACCTCCCTGAAGGGCAATGGGTCGTCAAAACCAAACACACCAGATGGACAAAATCAAACTAAATTTTCCTCACATTTGACTTTTTGCCTACTACAGTAAAGCGTGACATTTTGGAGTAACACCTGAAAGATGGTCTCGCCATATATGGCGAAATACAATATTTCAAAATGCAATGCTTCATGCTGATGCCACACCTGTGCACCGGCAAATCCATCGCAGTTTTGACCCCAACTGAGGAGATTGTGAAGGATTTAACCCAGATCCCGCACTCCACTTTTATTGATATCACAGGGCATACCACCCACCCATTCTGGGGTGCTGTGGACAGCGCGCCCCCCATTTGCACCCACTGTGACGCGTTCAGCCATAAGGCGCATGCATGCCCTATCAAGGAGGGCATCACATTCCAAGAGTACCCCTTGGTGGCCATGGCCAGCGGAGAGGCGCACTACAAACCAACTGCAAGCACTAAGGAGGCTTTCCCGTGGGGAGCACAAGGCTGCTACCTATTGGTAAAGCCCATCTCCCCGCAGGAGCGGAAGAAGGCCAAGCAGGCCCATAGGGCCACGGCCAAGGAAGCGGCCAAGGCCATCACCACCATCCCACACTCACAACGCCAGGAGGACATGGAGACCTTCGCGTGGAAGCGACTTGGGAATCCATCATCCAATCAGATTGGGAAGCCCATGCTGAGCGGGCCACTCAATCTGAGGATCTGATGGGAGATTTGATCTCACCCAATCGCTGTACCCAAGCTCCAGTCAAAACTGACTTGGGACCTATCCCAACTGAAAAAAAAATTTTGACCCACTCAACAGTGGACCAAACTCATCTGCACCGCAAAAAATTCGCCCAACGTCAGGAAAACAAAAAGCAAAGGCCAAAGCCAACGCGACTTTTTCCACAAAAATTAACAAAAACCCTGATAGTGTTGCTGCTAACACCCACACTGCTGTGAAAGCCCGTGGGGACCTGGAAGAGGCTGGGGGGCCCGGGGGCCCACCCCCTTGCACCTAAGGTGCGATGGGGGAAACCTTCACTCTAGGGACATTGAATATCGCTGGACTCAAGGCCTCCCCACCCTGGGCTAGGAAACTGAGTTTTTTACAACACAATTTACCTGTGGATATCCTGGCCATCCAGGAGTCCCACTGTCCACAAGGTTCTGAGGAAGCTTGGAAACAATGCTCCTCCCATCCCTATCCTTTTGGTCAAAGCACTGTGGGGTGCTAATTCAGAAAATAATTTTTTCAAATTCACATCCTCAGAAACATTCCTAAATGGCCGAGTGCTCATTGTCACCTTCTCGTGGGCTGACGTTGTGCATGCAATCATCAACATCTATGCCCCAAACAGTGCACACGAGCATCAGGAATTTTTCTCATTGGTCAAATCCCTCCTGCTACCCCCTGATTCTTTCCTAGTTGGTGACATGAACTGTTGGCTAACCTCACCAACGGACCGGTGGCCTCCCTCACCCCACAGGGTCATGTAGAACTATGCATTCTAAAAGCCACCCTTGGATTAATGGATGCGCTGCCATGACATGCCCCACTGCTCAAAAACATGACACGTCCCCATGTCCACAACAGCCAATTAAGGTCCATGACCCACATCAACCTTATTCTAATGCCGGCGAAATTCCAACCCCACATATCCCACTTCAAAACAACAAAAATGGAATTCTCTGACCACTAACTGGTCTCAATAACCTACCTCTTACCCGTCACAGTTGCAAAGGCCCCACATTGGTGCAAAATCCACCCCCCCAAGCTCGCGTCACCAGGATTTTCCACATGGGTGGAAGAGGCAACTTTGGCAAAATCATTTGTTGCACCGTTTTGCGCGGACCCCATCTCCACATGGGCAACTTTCAAAGAGGACACCATCCGCCACTATCGCCATCTCTCCTCCAGACGCTCACGAGCCACATCAGCGGTTATCTCGCGCACTCTGGCAGAATTGGCCCACTTGGAGTCCAACATTCCAGCCACAGGATACAGCCCTGCATGGGGCTGGAAGTGGGCGGAGGCAGCCGCCCACCTCAACGCACTTGAAAGGCAACACAAACATTGGGTTTGTGTCCAATACAGGGCCACATGCATCACTAAAGGCGACAAGTGCACCACATACTTCTTCAAAAAAAATTTGCACCACGCCAGAGTGTGGCCTGCACACAGGTGTGAAGATCGGATAATTCCATTGCGGACACACCAGCTGAAGTGGCAATTGAAATGCAAAAATATTACTCCGAGTTATACTGAGCTGAACCAATTCAGCCAGCCAAAATGGCAGAATTTCTCAACTGAGCTCATATCTGCACCATTTTCTGATACCTGGAAATAATAAATTTAATTACTCCAAACGAATTATGGACAGCCATTTGTGGTGTGCCAAACCAAAAATGCCCAGGCCCAGATGGCATTCCATATGAGTTCTACAAAAATATTTCAAATATATATCCCCATTGCTGCTAGCCTCACTTAACCAAAGCCTGTTGGAAACGCGCCTCCTACCAGGAGGACATGAGGCCTTTACCATCAAACTCTTCAAGAAAGGGGATAAGCTTGACTTAGCCAACTGGCGCCCCATTTCTCTAACAAACACAGACACCAAAATTTCAACAAAAATCATGGCTAACCATTTAGGGACTGTAGCATCTGCCACCATCTCCCCAGAACAATTTGGTTTCATCCCCAGAAGATCGATTTGGGATAACGTGCACTCCATGGCTAATGCATGTCAGTCCACAGCCTCTGGGGCACTGGTATCCTTGGACCAACAAAAGGCCTACGATAGAGTAAACTGGGAATACCTAAGGGCCTGCCTCCATCCAGTCCGCCTACCCCCCCCCCGCTTCATAAACTGGGTAATGCTGCTCACAGAATCTGTGACAATGGCAGTGCGTGGCCCAGGCTTCCTAATGGAAGTAGTCCGCCCTCAAAGGGGCTTGCGACAAGGGGACCCCCTCAGCCCACTCTTATACAACTTCAGCCTTGACCCACTACTGCAAAATGTGAATGCCCAACTCACTGGGGTCCATGTGCCAGGCCAAACCCCAGTCAAGATGATGGCATTTGCAGATGATTGTGTGGTGGGGGTGTCTAATAACAAAGATGCATGCGTGCTTGAAGCCCTCATCCAGGAATATTCCCGGGTAAGCAACGTGGCACTGAACGCCTCCAAAACTGAAATCATCCTCCTTGGTCGGTTTCAGAACTGCTGGGCCCCAGCAATTAGTTCCCAACCCGGCCCATCTGCTCGCCCACGTCCACGCCTTACTAACTCAACACACACCGCTCCAATGGTGCTCCCCTTCATGCCACGTCCTACCATAGGACCGGTGCGCCATCTGGGCGTGTGGATGGAGGCAGGCGGATATGCGTCAGCAGTAATGGAGTGCCGTATACTGGACAACGTGATGAAGCGAATAGTCTCTCTCAGAGCCCACCCTACTACCCTCACTGGCAGGGTTGTTCTTGCCAACTCTATGCTCCTATCCAAAGTCTGGTTCGGAGCCCACGCCATCCCCTTCTCCCCAAGCTTCTTCAAATCCCTGTATGCTTTGCTGCAAGGATGGCTTTGGTCAGGCCGCCCTCCACAAGTACGGCTAGAGCTCATGTTTGGCCCTCATCATCAAGGTGGCATGGGCCTGCTTGACTTCAAAGCCCATGCTGCCAAGATCCTGGGCACCTGGATCGCGGCTGTCACCGCTCCTACACTCCCATCCCAACACTGGTCCTGCACAGCCTGCTCCAACTTCTCCCAAGCCTTGGGCCTCAACAATCCATCAAACCCCCACTCCCTGATGAAATACCTCGCATCATACACATTGGCCACAGGTCCTCACGGGACTAAAACCCACTACAAATGAATCCTACTCTCCATGCGAAGCGCAGAGTGGAGAATTCATATTAGCGGACATACAACATGAAGAGGCCGCCCCTCTCCTCAGTTCATACAAGAGGTACAGGGGCTACCCATCCATGATGGCGTGATCCACATTCAACCCCATGTCCTATCCAGGGTGGACTACCTGGACATGATGGACATCCCTTATTCCACTGAGACCCAAAAGACTATCTGGAAATATGCACACCATCCTCTGTTGCAGCCTCAAGTCCGCTCCCATGTGTGGCGCTGCCTGAGGCGGGTGTATCATACAGCTGAGCGCTCTAACGCTTTACACTCATCCTGTGTCGTGTGTGGCCAGTATGGAACGCTGTTCCACCGCCTAGAGAAGTGCCCCACCTCTAAAGTGATATGGCGCAAAGTTCAACGTCTGCTGGGCCAGGATCAAACGCATCCCTTCAGTCTGTCAAGAGATATGTTTGCTTCATCAATGGCCTCCCCCTTCCACCCTCCCTCCATGCTCTGGTGGTTGCAATCGCCATGTGGACTATCCACTCAATTGTCTTAGATGCCATCGCTGGCTCCATCCCCACCCTCCCAGAAGCTGTCCACAGATTCCGGTCTCATTTGGTGAACCACTTTCAAGCGTGGATGTTTGGATACCTCCCACCACGTCGCTGACAGCTGGTCTCCTCCTGGTTCCCATTCTGGTTCATCAAATCAGACCCCTTCCTCCACATGTGCTTCATAGTGGCTACGGCCCCTTCACACGTTCCCTCCCCCTCCCCATAAGTGGCGTTCCCGCTGGCAACAAGAGATAGCATCGCTTCTCTGGGGTGCCTCCCCTGGTACTAAGTTTGTCTTTCCTGAGTCATATTTGGAAGTGTCCATCCCATGGTCAGCCTTCCCCGCAATAAATTTAAAGACGTTTAAGCATTATAGTATAGACTAGCTGTACCTGGACACGCGCTGCTGTGGCTCATTCTAAATAAATGGAAAAGAAAGAAAAGAGAAAGCGTGCGTTCTAATAGTGGATTTACCTAAAGTTGCTCAGTTTATTTATGAGCTCACACTAACAGCCTAAAGGCTGTGCCAGCTTTACACTTAAGCAATTAGACTAACAGCTTCTCTGTTGCCCTCAAGGCTGGTGAGCTGGGTATTCTAAATCTACTTGTTGATCTATAATATTTACCTGAAACTTTAACAAGGATTTTTACTTAATTTTGGGTGAAAAATTTGTTGAATAATTTGATTAATATTTACAAATATAACCCACTCGCCTAAATAGATTGAACCCATCAGTATCAATAGTATCAGATTTGATAAGATTTGCCAATTCTCCACTCACCCAAATAGGTTGAATATCAGACTTGAAGGTTTCAGATGTCAGTCAGTACATCAGTAGGTCAGTGAATGTGCTTTATTAAGTAGATTTAATTTATAAGCCTGTAAATTTTAATAAAAACATTAATTTTAAGATACTTACTTATTTTTCGTCATTAGAGGGAAATATAATCCCTTAAAATGGCGTATCAAACATTAATTTTGATTCAGTATTAAGTGAGATATTTTATAACAGAAAAAACTTTGAGAAATAATATATAGAGATTAGTGATTGACACCAGGTCAAGGATTCATCCAAAATATGGAGAATGCTGGCAGGGACAAATGATGATCAGATTATAAAACAAATCTATAGATATCTGGTCAGTTATGTCAAATTTGTAAGCCAAAAACGTTAGACTTTTTAGAAAAAATGAACTCAGAACCTATTTATTAACAACAGATTCTCAGTTAGAGAAAGTGACTGAAAAACATCAAACTCATAATGAAAATGTTTATTTTAATGGGAAATGTGACAACCTTAGAGAAGCAGTCACTACCCTTAAGGAGAAGAGTTGCCAGAGTGCAACCAGCCTTAAAAGAGGGAGGCTGAAGAAATTTCTGGTCGTTTGGGTATAAAAAGGTTTGGGTAATATTTTAAATTCTGAATTTTAAAAACCAGAATAAAGTAGCTCAGAGAAAATCATGAAGCGTCATTATTGGATATTAGTATCATAAAAATGGAACTTCTAGCATTCAATATATGCTTAAATTCTGGCATTGATCCCACCCCAGATATTATCAGTCAGACCCAAGGACCAATTTGACTAAAGAGATGCCAAGATGGTCATATACTATAAAAGGTGTGGCGTCATCTATTTCCAAATCAGGTTGATATGATCTCAAACCTCTAAATTTTCTGAAGTTTTAAAAAATTGAAACGTTCACACATTCATCAAGCTATTCAAAATATCAATGCAAGATGAGTCACCCCATGTAAAGGCATCTGCATTGCTTAACTCAATTAACTTCAAAGCTGTGACTTCTTTATGCAATATTTGGTTGAAGGATGGTCCTATATGGATTCTAAAAGCTATGTGATAAAGTATTTGGAGGACTTAGAGACTAGCAACCATAAATTGAAAAGTTTCAACATTGAATTCATCTAAATCAAGACTATAAAAAACTTTGTCGTCAAGTTCTACATGAAGCACAAGCCTTAACTGGGTCTAACTCAATGAGTGATTTTAACACAATGTCTGCAATGGAGTATGTGGTTAATTCTTATCATGAGTCACACCATGTCATGATATCAGCATATAATTGAAACATGGAAGCTCAAGAGCTTAAGAATTACTTGAGACGCTGTGCTAGCAGTTTTAAAGCCTCTAATGGGCCTAATAATCAGCAAAGATTTAGTTTATTTTCATGTTTAGAAAATTTTATGTTTGGCCAAGGGAAAAACACTAATCCACAAATCAAAAGGTAGAACAAGAACACCAACAGGGCTCTCTTTTTATGCCACAGCTGTAAATACTCTCTTTCACTTTGATCACCTAATCATTTTAATTTATATTTTAAAAAATACCTTATGTTCAGCCAAATTTTTAGCGTTTCACTTTAAGCATATGTCAACTTGATTGACGCCTACTACCCCCATGTGGTGCAGTGGTCCACCCCCTCCTGGCGTTTATCAGCTGCCATTGTTATGCCCTTAGACTGGCTCACCTAGACCCGTGAATATTTCCATTCACTACATCCCACCGCAGTACCTAGATCACCACCTCACAATTTCTCAAGTACTGCTTAGAAGTCTCCTGATGCTCCCTCAGAGCAACCTGCATTTTGGCCTTTGGATTAAATATGGGAACCTCTTCCCTATGCAAGCGCAACTATCATTGAGATGTCTACAGCAGTTTACAAACGCTCCCATTTTAAAATTTTCCACCCCTTCAAGGGTACTTTGACCTAAGCTTCTACTGTGAAGCCCACGCCATGGTGGCAGCACAGATTCTTTCATTATATCAAAATTACATCTATCTTAACTATTCAAACTCATTTACCTGATGAGGCCATACTTGTGGTATAGTTTTCCAGATAGCCCTCTCACCTCACCCCAAATACTTCTCCCTTGAACTCATGGAGGTCTTGGCTGCTTATGGCGCCAACATCATGCTGCAGTTTGTGGTTCCCAATGACGCTGATAATCTCGCCAGGCCTTTCACATTTGTGACAATGTTTTAATTGGTTTGATCAACTATCTGTATAAGATATTTATATATATATTTAATTCCATGCTTTAACTAATAATTAGACAGCAGATTCGATCAGTATAGAGTTTGCTTATGCATGCGTCCTCAGCTTTTAAGTCTAGCTACTTAAAGTATTAATCTACTAATAACTGTTACCTGAAACCCCACCAGCACATCGCTCATTTACTAAGCTTATTGGCTTCTGATGTTGTGGTTTTTTTCGTTATGTTACCTCATATGTTATCTTAGCATAATATTTAACGTTGCCCTCAGGTCAAAGTAAAATTATTGGTAATAGGTTCTATATTTGTTTTAACATATAACTAGGAACTCACCTGCATCTGGTGAAATGATTTTATATATGAAAATGTCTTAACCTTATTGTTTGCTTTCTAACCTAATTTAAATATTTGATTTTAGCCTACCATTAGGAGGTGCTAATTAAAACCATGGAAATCACAAACAAAAACTCTGGTAGGCGTAGGGTATCTGGGAGTGATACCTAAGGGAAGGGGATCCTTTTCTGGAAGAATTTATATCAGCCTTTCTGATCATTTGCTTGAGCAAGTCTGAAGGCCTCTGGCAGTATTTGATACTACGGTAGGCTCTCTTATTTTCTTAAATTAAAACCTTACTGCTAATCTCACTTTTACTTTGTGAAGTTTATATCAAAGTTACTATTTTCATGCTGTACTTTAAATCGTTAGTGCAATTACCTGTTCAGTTGAAATACGACGCCCTGCACTAGTTTCAACAGATATTATGCATCTTCCGTCGTTAAATCCATCTTGCAAACCCCCCATGCACTGTGATCAGATCTGCCATGATCATCCCTATGGCACTTTTAAAAGAGCCATACCATCTGCCCCTTGTGCTTTGAACTAGACCATCTGAAGTGCAAGTGCCCAGAAGTTTCCACTAAAGCTTCTTCCGCCACTTCTCCCTCTGGTGCAAACTCCACCACTGAATTTAATAAACTTTTTTAAATGGGGATTGATTATCACCCACCATCATATGCCAAGGGTACTGCTCCCACAGCTCCGCCCAAACAAGGCCTAACTACCAGAAATATTCCTGAGCAGACCGCGCTCATTTACCAGAAAATTTTGTTGTTGTCATTGTACATGGACAATCAGCATCAGCCACCCAACCAACTACTGTCGCTGGCCCAGAGCTGGCTTTATCAAATCTCCATGTGTCTCTAAAGTGGATTAACAACAAATAAAGAGCCTACATAATTAAACCTGACTTTGAATGGTCAGAAGCTTTTACACTACCCCCAATTTGAATTTCCATTGCCATATATGTCCTCATAATGGGTATCATGGTAGAAAATATATATCAAAAGGCTGTCAAAGCAGCCGCTGCCCCCTCTAACTTCCTCCCCACTAAGCCCTTCATATGGTGATAAAGACACTTTTGAGGGCATTACCATCTCTAATTTCCCCATATATTTCCCTGATGAAGCGAAATATGACATTTTAGAGCTTGCATATGCTCAGGCCACGTGCATGTCAACGTGGCAAAATTATTTTTTTTGACCCCAACTAGCCTCAAACTTACCAACGCATCAAGTGTTTCATTTGTGTGCCCAAACTCATCACCTTTGCTGAACATAAGCTCGCTCAATACATTGATGTGAGGCATACCACTGTCATCATTGAGAAAGACAACGACATCAATTTCCCTCCTGCCCCATGCTAACGCTTCAAACCCTTTTTGTCTGCCTTTTACTGCCACCTGAAGAAACCAGCATTGTATAAAAATCCCCAACCACTCTTCACCTTCTAATATGGATGCTTAGGAATAACGCCGCGGCACCATGTTAGATTTTTATTTTACTAAATAATCATTTGTTTGGAACAACGTAAATAAAGATGTGTTGGTTACCCTTGTTGGGTTGGGCACCACTAGTATGAAAATGTATGCCACAACTGTGGTTAACGAGGGCTTTGTGCTAGCTAATGCTTCATATGGATGAACAAAAAAGCTAAAGGTTAATTTTGCCATAGAAATCAATAAGGATGATGGTAAAAAGGAGCAGGTGACAAGAGGCGGAATGCTCTACCTCTACCATTATCAACTAATATATTTACCCTGACCCTGGCAAAAAATTTTATGGCCAATGATAAGGTCAAATATAACCTCCATTTTAATGAGGTTAATGATTTTCTAATGGTTTTATCTAGGATTAAGAAAAAAACCAATAGTTTCACTAAAGAAGCCTAAATAGAAATGTCTAAACCCTATGCAAAGCATAGTATTGATACTGGGCTAGACCTTCTCACTGGACTCTATACCAATCTACTTTCTCTTTAATGAAAATTTAGGTACTCCAATGAAGAACTTGGCATATAACTTTCCAGATATATGCTCAAGTCTGAAATCACAACTAAAAAGGGCATCAATCATAGTATTCACCTAATAACCACTTCTGAGTCCTATTACAGATATTCATACGTGGATATATGCATGAACAAGGTCTGAGTTTCGGCCATCATTAATAGTGGAGCACCTATCAATATTGTCAGAACAAAAATTAGTTTAGAGGTTTTAATATTGCGACCAATGTCGCCCAATGTCAAGAAGATGGCACATCGGGCGCATACAAGTAAGTCGCTTACTGCACACAGTACCATATCTCTATTTTCAGACCTATGTAGTGACAGCACCAATCATAGTGTAGTCAAAAAAAATTATAATTACATGATTAGGATCAATTTCAAGAGAAGAATTATAATGGACACAATTCATTAACCAAAATTCTTTCCATCATCAGCCAGGTTATCCACTATACTATACTAAGGATAAAAAGTTGAGAAAAAGAAGCACAACCTTTCTATGAGTCTGGCTATAAGTATTTTTAATCCCAATTGGGCACGTCTAAGCACAATCAAAAATCAAATAGTTGCCCACATATGTCAGTAATTCAAAGATCGTTCATCTTTTATTAAATCGGCAAGTTATCATGCAGTAGAGAACATTGGTGGTCATCTTCACTGGACTGACAATTAAAATTGGCAAGAGTTTAGGGTGAAGTTTATTTATTGTGGTCCATATCACAATTTGAGCCTAACATAAGCATAGGCATTGCCATTTCCTGCCATGGTAAAATCCATGTTATATATGCAAACCTACAAGATTGTCCCGTTACAATTAAGAGGCATCAGATAATTTCCTTTCATATGTTTCCTAACATAGAAATTAAGTTCATTTAGTTTATAGGACACTAAATGAAGGGCTTCCTGATGGGATATTATGGAATTAGTAATGTTATCCCAATGTCCAATTTGGATAAGTTGACTGACTCAGAGAAGATATGTTCAGGAGTTGTTTTTGAAGTATTAAAAAATATTTGCGCAAGATGGTTTTAACTTAGGATGTGATAGGGTGTCATTCATACATTCAATACTAGAGAACACAGACTGACTTAATTTGCCTAATTAGATGCTTAAGAAATCATAAGAAGTTGCCCCAAAGAAGATTAAAAAGCTCTATGATTGCGGCAATCTTGTGACATTAGATAGCCCTTGGGATGCGCCAATTTTAACAGTTAAAAATAAAGATGGAAGGCATTGTATCAACATTGAATACCAGAAGTTAAACAACATCACTGTCGTGATTCTGATGTGAATGGATGCTAAGCCTTGAAATATTACAGCTGAATGGGTAAAATCCGCCAATTATGATTCTGAATTACAATTATTTGAGCGCCTTAGTATCAGGCGATATTGGGTTAGAATGAATGGTTATTGAATTGCTTCCTAATGAGGTAATTAGGAGTGTTGATGCATGACAATTAATTGGTGAATTGCCTCAAACTAGGCAATAGTGAATTTAATGATTGAAGACTCTGCTAGAACCAATGAGATAAGGTGGAACTGAATTACTAAACTGAGGAAATAGTATCATCTGAAGTCGATGAGATATAAGTGAGATGAGATGATTGAAGAGGAAGGATTGTTCATAGTTTAAGAGTGAGTGGAACAGTAAGGATCTGCTAGATATATTAAATTAAATAAAGAATTTCTTTGTGAAAACTGCTCCCTATTTATTAAAATTTCATTACTTTATTCTGAGGACAACGTTCATCATGGCATTGGTCCTATTGCTCAGAGGGCTTAACCCTGTGAAACCACCTTCAGCGTATCTCACCAATTCATCCAAAATTATAACAATCACTAAATAAAAACTTGTATCCCCGCCATGTATTGCAATGCCTTGAATAATCTAGGGGCTTAGAAATTACTTTTGATAATTTACTTTATTAGTGGGTATTTGCAGATCAACCTGACTGATTAAAGCTCCAAAAGTGCATAGTAATAACCAAAGAGTGCCTGTTTCGCCCAATAATGATGCCTCAAGGCTATGCAATGCTCCAGTTACGTTCAGAGCCTTGTACATAATTTTAAGGGATCTTAAGCTGTCATGTGTACTAATGTACCTTAATGACATTACTGTTTCTGTTAAACTTTTTCCAATTACCTAGAACAATTAAAAGAGTTTTCAAAAGGCTAGCAGCCGTAAACTTGAAAATTAAACCCAGGAAGTGTCAATAAATTTAATGAACAAAATATTGGTTTTATAATTTGTAAATTGAATCTTTGGATGTAATCATCTAAGTTAGATGCCTTTCAAGAATGAAATGGCTTATGTCAAAGCGCGGCATTCAAGTTTTTCTAGTCATAATCAAGTACTATTGCAATTATTATCGATTTTTGAACTTAATGAGCCACATTTATATTTACTCAAAAATAAGATACCACTTGACTGGAATCAGGCTTGCCAAAAAGCATTCTATTTGCTTTGATTGGCACTATTGGTGGCTTCTGTTCTACAAATCCCAGACTTTGATTGATAATTTATTACTAGACCAATGTATCACTTACAGCATTTGGAGTCATGCTTTCTCAGATTGGTGAGAGCAGAAAAGAACATCCTGCTATCTAAGTTAGTCAGACATTAAACATCCATGAAAGAAACTTTACTTTGACATAATGTGAATTCTTGGAAGTCATATATGCTTACAAGCAATTTCAGGTTTACTTCAAGGCACTCACTTTACTGTTATTACTGACAATGTCTCTAGGCTGGTTAAAAAATTCAAAGGAGTCTAAGGTCTAATTACCTCGTTGGGTGTTAAAACTTCAAGCTTATGATTACACAACTAGTATTGTGCATGGGAAAAGCATAAGAAATTCAACTGCCTATTACATCTCCCCACTATTCCAACGACTAGTTTTGTGCTGATGAATTGTTTAAAAGATGGTCAGCAGAGAGTTTCAAAATGTGATAAAATCATTAAATAATTTTAATTAGATTTATGAAAAGTTACAGTAATTTAGAATGATAGTCTCTGCAATAAGTTAGAGAACAATAAGTAACTATTCCCAAACCATCATCCTAAACATAGACTAAAATGGCAGCCCACAAGTCCCATAGAGAATGGGGGGTCAAGTAGATACAGGAGAATCTCAATCATTATTATTTTTGAAGTCAATGCATTTTGACATCCATGAGACTCTAAAAAGATGTATGTAGTGTCAAGGCGAAAACCCATACCATAAAGCACAACTTGTCAGCTTTTCAGCCCATAATCGCCTGAAATACCGTGTCTACTGATGCTCTGTTTCCTTTTCCACTAAAAATATAAAGGCTACGTACATTATTGTGGCTATTGACCATTTGATTAAGTGGATCAAAGCTAAGGCTATTTGGGAAGTAGGAGCAGTACTACATTCAAGTTTGTCCTCAACAACATCCTTCACTAGCATGGGTGTCCACAGTTCATACTTAAAGACAACAGAAGTAATTCACCACCATGTCCTTTGTTGGGATTCTTGATCAAATTAGAGATTCAACCAAATCTGATAATGGGATTTGAACCCAATCCAAAGATTTAGTCAAAACTATATAATGGATATAATCCCAATTTTTAATTGAGCCTCCCAACATCGTGCCCCAAACCTGATCTATGAAATTGTATACTATTTGAAAGAAGTAACAAGAATATCATAATCTCCAGATGCAAATTAGAATAGATCTTGTTTGGAAGTGCTTGGAGATTTCCTTAAATATTTCCCTGATCTCTAGATAATCCTTTTTGAATAAAATAAGGATAAAATTCCTTTGGCAATAAATTTTGGCTTTCCACTATCTTATTATTAAAGAAATCTATGGATCCGCCACTCAAGGAGCTTAACCCTTGAGTGAATACTTCTATTAAAAGTACACCCTTTTAAGTATGCTATACTGGGGCTTCAGTTGCTTTGGACACTATAAGGATAGTTGGATCTATTCCCCTTGCTATGACAAAACTGGTGCTCCCTGCCAGGTTTACCTCAAGTTCCCAGAAAAATTATCATTTCAATGAACGATAATGATTCAGCGTCAGAAACATCTTTAGATTATGATGCCGCTCGCCTCATTGAGTGAGCAATCAATATACATGTAGGAGAAATGACAATGACTCAAACCTTTTATTATCTGCATATATGAAGGTGAATCTCCACACTCCCTCCGCAAAGCTGTATCAATTACAAATCATGGACTTCGCTGAAGCCCTCCAGCTCCTTCTCTTTGGGACTTTGTCCTTGAAGGTTAAGCAAATATAAAATGAACCCTTGCAGTACTGGCCCCTATGATGGGTTCAATTGAAAGTTCCTCGCTTGATGGAGATCAGGTCAGTAAAGAACGTTTGGAGCACTATTTGAATAAATTCATGCATCCCATTCTGTACCATCTATTGCAAGTAGCCAGGTTTCATCATCAGAAACCACTTTGGCATTTACAGTTATCTGGGACTTTTCATCCGCAACTCCTTCAATTTACTAGTCTGCCTCTCTCTTAGGCAGTTAAAGTTAGAGTGGTATATTTTTAAATCAGCAAATTATCAATGAGATGCAGGTTGTGTTAAAATCTCTTGGCAAAGGAATCATGAGATTCATAAGGCTGGGGCTCTCCAATCATTTAAGCCGATTAGAAGTTATTGTAAATAACCAAATCAGTGATCATACCACAGGAGTATAAGCTCTGATAAACAAATTTACGTCATTCATGGATGAAAAACTCCACTTTCTTGAAGATTTGATTTGTGATAATCAAGATAATAAGGACACTATTCATTCATCCAGACCACCTAGAATGCTGGGTGATGCTGGTCCTCCTGAAATACCTGATGAACCTGAATTCCATTGGTCACAATGGACTGCCCAGCTGACATGGATCCCCTAGACCCCATGGCCCACTGGGACCCCCAGCCCTCCTGAACCTAGTACTGATCCAGAAAATACCTAATGATCAACTTCAGTTGCTAATCTGATAGATCCAAAATTAATGACAACAGGACTTGTAGCTCAATGAGCACAATTCACTCAGTATGGAGTACCTCTCCTCCCTGAAGTTTCTTTGGCGCTCATCATAGAAGACTTGAAGCCTTAGCTACACTACCTGTATAGTACAAGGCTTGGAACATTGAATGCTCACCACTGAGCAAAATTCAATTTGAACTTTGAGACATAACTGTTAGTTAAAAAAAGAATCTAGTAGTTGACCTAGCTCTTCGCCACAAAAACGGCCCTTTAGACCGCCCATGAGCAGGTTGAATTTGTGTCTGAAGATGTAATTGACCTGAGGAGTCAAGTAAATGATCTCTATTCTACAAATATTTCTAAGATACTGTTTCCTCTTTAGGTGAATGAGTTCCCCCGGTGTCAGTTACTGTAGTTTGGCCTTCTATCCCTCCAATCAACACTTTTAAAAATCTCCTTCAAGGAAAAGTATGTCCCTGATGAAAGGAGAATTTTCTCCTTCTTGTAATATTATAATAGTGCAATGTAATAAGCTATTGAAAACAAATGGATTAAACAACTGACAAATTGCCTTATCCGTGTAGCCTAGGATATAATGTACCCCATCTGCTGGACTTTCATACACGGATCAATGCCAAGGCTGCTTTGCTTCAGAAGCCTGTGATTGACCTAACACTGTCCAACCAAGATGACATTTATGGAAATCAGACTTAGCTGGGGAAAATCCATCAATTAGTTCACTCACAATTCTATCTTTAGGTAAAGACTTTGATTCCAGAAGCTCATCTTACATTAGATGATGCTATCACTACCTCTTTATCATCATAAACAATATGCCTAACATCCTAATCTATCTTAAAGTAGGTGAAACCCAACCTTACATCTCTCCTGCATATCAAAGAAGCTATCATGGATTATTGCTGAACTGTTTAAATCTAACATGCCACCCCATCTTACAATAAATCCTCCGCCTCAAGTGTTAGTGGTAACGCCTCACAACTCTCCAAATACAAGTTATTTTGCAATTATTACAAGCGGACCAACAAAATTTTTTTTAACTTTTGCTGAACAGGAAATCTTCTCTCTATGCTCAGCGTTTTTTTCTGAGCAATTTATTTGGCTAATTAAAAGCAAAAACTTAATTTTACACCAAAGTCTTGCTCCAATGTCATCAGATCCCCCGCCAACTGTCCCAGCGTGGGGCAGCGGCAAAACTTTCCCCTCCATTTTCCGTCTGACAGGAAAACGCGCTCAAACTGGCTCGCCCAGTCATTCCAAACCCTTGGGACGATTTGTTCCTCCCAAGGATCTCAATGCCCATCTCACCCAAACCTAAGCGTTGCCCCACTGCCCTCTGGTGCTCCCCCAGAGCAACATGCATTTCAGCCTTAGGGTCAAATATAGGAAATTCTTCCCCTACAATGACCAAGCCCTTATCAAAATGGCTCAGGCGGTGATGACACCAGCCTGTTTTATTGAATTCCGCCCCTATAAGGGGTACTTTGATCTTGGATTTCCCTGTGAAGCCTATGCAGCCACTGCAGCAATGGTGCCATTAATATATAATAATATTCCCCTTCCAACAACTTGGACTCAGATCCCAACGGACACCAACTTGATGGTCCAGTTCGCTGGTTTGCCCGCCCACCTCCCCCTGAAGTGCTTCACCAGGAGCTGATGAAAGTTTTGGCAGCCTACAGCGCCAACCCCATCTTACAATTTGTGGTCCCAAATGGGGCCCCACGCCTCACTGGGTCTCAGGCATATGCCACAATCAGCCCTAAATTTACTAGAATTTCTTTGGCAATTCCCTCACATGCCACCATCCCATCTGCCCCCAAACATCCATTATGGGCCCGCGTTGAGAACAAACGGGAGATTTGTCCATCCTGTTTTAAGTTAGACCACTCAAAATGTAAATGCCCATACTCAGAAACTTCCACCGATGCCAAAAGTTTACCTGATGCCCACCAATCCGCTGCCCACCCTGCACCAACTCCAACATGGGGTACGATCCTACCTTCCCCTCCTCCAATGCCTGATGCTTCAGCTGCACCTGCAGCCACCAATCAGTATCCACCTTGCCCCAATGCCATAAGTAACTCATCCAATCAAACATTGGATTGGATCCCAGTTTGACCCTATGTGTCTGCAAATGAATTGAACAAACCTCAACTGTACACCGATTCCCCAATCCAAATCAACCAAAACCCATGGGAGTATTTGGATGAAATCAACAAATCAGGTAACGTCATTAAAGACTTGTTGCTGTAAGTCGAGTGGCTCTGTAAAGCAGAATGGGATGCAAAATTCCTGCCTTAGAAATATGTCCCACACTCTAACGCCAAGCCATTCTACAATGACCACCAGCTTGCAGCAGAAGCAGCTGCCACACCAGATTTCCATCCACTCTTCAAAGCTGCCACCAAATCTGTGGCTGCACTCACAGGAGGAATTCCACCTCCTGTTATCCACAAAGATCTTACTACATAAAGTAAGATCAATATGAAAATCTTACAATAAAACGCTACTGAAGCCATCCAGAACGTGGTAACAGTAGCACGGAATCAAAAAGCAAAAATAACTTGAACCAACATCGCCACGTTTGTTAAATTCCCAGACGCCCGCCTCAAAGCTGAAGACACTTTGGCCAAATACATAGTTGGCATTATGATGGCTGGCAACTATTTGGAAGTTCCAGTCATCAAGGATATCGAACCCCATACTGCTGATGCCCCCACACCCTTACTATCTGACTTAACACGCACCCTACTCTGGGATGAGATGGATGCAGCTGAAGACGAGCCCCCCAATCCCCCCTCCCCATCCACCATGGAGAGATAGCAGTATTCGCTGCCCACCTGGTTGAATATTTTGTTAGGTATGATTCAATTGATCCATCCATTTTGGCCGTTTTGTTTGAGTCATTATTTTTTATTATTATGATTTTTAGTTTTAGTTTGGTAATGTCCGTCCCCTGGTTGGCTTACCTCAGTTAAATAAAATACAAGCGGACCAACTTCATCATAAACTTCTGCCGCCAACTTAGTCAAATAAAGTAGCAAAAGACCAGTCAGCATAGGGCAAAAGGTTCCCTCTGCTGACGACACTCAAGTGTCTCAACCTTCTATCTCTATGTCCAATATATGGGTTTGTTTAATATTAGCTTCTACTGCTTAAATCAAGAACTCTTACTATTTAATGATTTAAAGATAATCTGTTTTCTTATCATTATATTGGTCAATTACCCAATCAAATTCTCGCTTTCAGATCCTCTGGTGAGAGCCATACATTAACAATCAAAACTTTCAAACACATTAAAAATCCCTGAGTATGGCCAGGTAAAATCCTCTGCTCGCCTCACTACAATTACCTAGCAAATGTTTATTAGCCATCATCTCTAAATTTGGATCTTCAGTGGCATGAGTGGAAGTAGTCATTCACAAGGTATAAATCCTGTCTAAAATACTGGATTTTTAATTAACGTGATATCCTCACGACTTATATAGAAGATCAAAATGGCTCCAGACTTGGTCCATGAAGCTGAATATGAGATAGCGAGAAACAGTCTACTAAGGTGACAAAATCATACTCTGACTTACCCCTTCAATTTTGAATTTCTTTCACCGCCCCTGCTATCATATTAGAAAGTAATAAATATGAATTGTTTATTTTTTAGTACTAGATGGTAATATGAATTGTTTATTGGAGTACAACTATTGTGGAAGTTCAATTAAATATTAATCACAAAAATACCTTTTGCTCTTGGGATAGTAGATACTGTTGGTATTTGACTCCTGATCAAAAATAAAGGGCTCCAATAAATGTAACTGCCTTATCAAATACCCTCTTTTAATAAGGTATAGAGTATCAAAACTTAGGGTGTAGAACTAAGCTACTTTCTGGGGCTGTGGATGCTGAGAATGTGATACCTCTGTACGCCCCCATTCTTTTAATATACCACCCAGTTTTAAAGTTATTGTGAATTTGAGAACTAAGACTAACATTTCTTCTAACCAAATTCAAAGTTATATGGACATCCTTACCCTTCTATCAAAGAGGCGTTAAACTGTCATGAATTTTAGATCCTATCTATGGGAATTATATCCCCTTCTATTAGGAAATATAACAATTCAGGCCATCCATGTCCTTTGAAATGCTCTCATTTCCTTATGAAATTTTTTTCCTATTAAAATACTTGGATGTAAGCAGTTTCCGTTCTTTACAAGTTTTAGGGTTTGACCTCCTACCCACAACAACATTGGTTGACAGTAAGGTTGTAGGCAGCCTCACTCCCAATGAACGCCAGAATTTAGAAACCCTCCTTGAATAGTATAACAATATCTTTTCACAGAACCAGGTGATTATGGAAAGATTTTATGATTAAATCATCAAGTCAAAACCAAGGATCACCCCATTTAAATCTTGAGTTTATTATAAAATAAAAGTCAAGGAAGGATGGGACCATCTAGTACTAAAAAAAAAAAAGTCAAGGAAGCTTTAGTAGCGCTGGAACTAAAAACTACTAGAATCTGTTTTTCTTGTACTATCAAAAAGTTCATGGGCTTCTCCACTTTTTTAATTAGTAAAAAAGATGGCGTGCATCAAGTTGTAATGGATTATTGCCAAATAAATCCATCTTTTGGAAGTATTTATCCCTTACCTCATATAGATGATTCCTTACATTTAATATCAGGATCCCAGTAATTTTGGCAATGGACCTCACTAGTGGGAATTGGCAGATTAACTTATCCCCTAGGACTGAAAAATGGGGCCTCATTTCTAGGAAAAGAAAAATTTGAGCCTACTTGGATGCTGTAGGGATTACATAATGCCCCGGCCACCTTTCAGAGAACAATGGATGTTTTAATAGGAGATTTAAAACGCTCTTGTGTGTTAGTCTATCTTGACAATATAACCATTTTTTCGAACTTTTACCACTCACCTGGATCACCTAAAAGATTAGTTTCACAGGGATATGTCGCTTCAATAAAATTAAAATTTCCAAATGTTCCTTTTTATTAATAGTGAAATATATTTTTTGGGATATAAGGTAAGTAAGGCTGAAATATCCCAATGAATGACAAAGTTTCAGCTAATCCAAGATGTCCCCATCTAAATTCCTTAGTGATGTGCAAGTCTTTTTATGAATGGTGAGATATAATCAACGATTTATTTTACACTTTTCCAACACCTCTAAGCCCTTTTTATAATTGTTGAGTAAGGAGCCTATTTATTAAAAAGAGGAGCAATAACAGGCCTTAACCTATTACAATTAGCTCCCTTCCACTCCCCTGTGCTTGTGCAACCTAATTTTGACAAACCATTTTTACTTTTCACTGATGCTAGCAACATAGCTATAAGAGATATCTTATCACAGCATGAAGAAAGTTTGGTGGATTATCGCATCACTTTTTATAGCAAAACCCTGCCAAAAGCTAATCATAATTATAGCGTTACAGAGTGAGAGTGTTTGGCGGTACTATTGGCTTTTAAGCATTTTTTACCTTATTTATATGTGAACCATTTTACCATAATTACTAAAAATGCTACGTTGTGATGGCTCCAACGGATTGAGGATTCTGACTCTATTGGCTGATGGGTTTTAAAACTTTAATACTATGATTTTCCCATTATCCATCATCTAGGGCCAACACAATAAATTTGGATTGATATCCAAGTTACCTTTACTAAAACTAATTAACACTGAGGAAGATAGACTTTAATACCTTTTGACCCAACCTCATTTATGAAAAAATATGTCCCTGACTATTCAAAAGAATTAGTAAAAAGGTCGCAAATATCCAGGATAATGATGGTAATCTGTACAAACTCATATCAAAAAATTGGTTACCCTACATTCAACCTTCAGCTCAAACTGATGTTGTATTAGAAGGACATCTTAAAGAAGTCCACAAAGGAATTTGATAAATCGCCTGTGGACAAAACTCAAATTACTGGGAAGGGATGCTTTCCTTAATTTAAAATGTATTAGAGTCCTTGTTGGATTTTAGGGTTTTATTAAGCTCGCTGGTGCGTTTTAGGCCTAAAATCCAACAAATAGGGGATGAAACTTACTAATAAAGTAAATATAAATAATCCTAAAAACTAGAAAATTGTGCTTTTTAATAGTTTTATTAGTTGCTGCGGGGATAAGAAGCGAACTTTTTTATTAAGTCAATATTAGTATTTAAATTGTTGAGGCTCAAAGTTTTGATTGCTTAGTAACATACAAATTAGGGAATATTGATATTTGACCTATCAAAAATCAGAAGTTTCATTTCACTTTGACGAGATGGTCAATGGAGTGAAGGTAAGATACGTCCATGCAGTGAGGTTTTAAAGTATTTTACCAAATCATTGGGCTAAAAATTTTGCACTTGGTTGGAAAACCTCTGACCCTATAAAATGGAACGTTCTCTGCAGTGTATGCTGTACTAAAGTGGAAGTGGCCTGGAGAGGAGCTCCTGATGAACTTCTCAAATTTAGCCAACAATTTGGTGCAATCCAATCATTTAAACTCATTTTGCTTGCCCAATTATTATTAAAAGTGTTACTTTGATTTAAGGGTTCCACCAGGAATCAACCAGGATTTTTGGCCAATTTTTTCATCAATTACCTCCAAACCACTCTTTTTGATACATTGGACTTTTAATTGTCTGACATTACCCCTTCAAGAGAGGTAGGGAAATAAGGTCATAGGAACTGTCCATGCACTCAAATAATCATAATTCCAGAAGTAAGGAACTTAATGGAATACTCATCCACTCACTTATAGGTGATTATTAAAGGCCCCTCCCAGATGGATCCAAGCTTTTCCTTTATAGGCATGATTCAGTTTTGGTATAAGATTACAAAGACTGCCACTTGGAAGGTAGGGAGTGGTTGCTGGAGCTCATTTGCTGCTTGTCCCTCTTTAGCAATCTTTGCTAAATTGGTCATCGCCTCAGATTTTAACTGTATGATGTGCTGTGCCAACTTCTTCATGGCTTGATCTTGATCAATACTAGCTGAGAAACATCTTTGGCTAGTAAAGCAGGCACTTCAGGTTCTTGGGCGTACAACACATGAAATGGAGACATCTTAAGGATCAAGTGGTAACTGATACTGTAGGCCAAGAGGGCACTGGGTAAGTAAAGATAACAGTGAAGAAGGTCAGACTTAGCCATTTTCCAAAGTATAGAGACTAGGGTCCCATATGCTCTTTTGATGGAACAGTTAGTGGATGGGTTTATAGGAGCCTAGAAGAGTTGTTATGTCCCATGGGGTGGTGAGGAGTATTACCACTAAGGAGGTAAATTTTTTCTCATTATCACAAAAGAGGACCTGGGGGCAACCATGCCGCGTAAAGGTATATTGATGTAGGAGGTTGGCAGTGGCCTTAGCATTCTAAGCAGGGAGAGCAACAGCTTCAACCCATTTGGTAAAATTATCGATTCTGACCAAGATGCAACGATTACCCCCAGTGGTCTGAGGTAGGGGACCTACCACATCCAAACTTATGGTGTGGAAAGGTTGTTGAGGCGTTGTGGGTTGATACTAATATTGGGTATTGAAGCTGGATTGTTTTTTTACAGGTCAGGCATGCATCCAAGACTTCAGTTATTTTTCATCATGCCCTCCCAGTAGTATCACTCTTTTACCCACTCATAGGTTTTGTGCACTCTGCTATGCCCCATGATAGTGTGAGACTCCATGATCACAGGTACTCGCTCTGAAGGCTGGAGATAGGCCACCAATTTACTCCTACTTTCTTATACAACTTCCCGCTCTCCATCTTTGTGTTGCGAGAGTTCCATTCTAACATCTTTTGTATTGGTTCATCTTCATCTGCCCAATCATTAGGAGTCATTAGGAGGTCATGCAACCTCTCTGCCTTGCTATTGTCAAGATGAAGAACAGGAAGCTGCATCAACCCATCAACATTCATATGGCGCATCCCAGCTCGATGCTCAATGGTCATATCATAGTTTTGAAGCTTAAGAGCCCAGAGATCCAACCGCCCAGTGGGATCTTTCATATTCTGCAACCATTTCAAGGATAAGTGGTCAGTAATTACTTTATATGATTACCCATATCGAAAAGGGGGGCAATATATGACAGTGAGAAGGACAACTAGGCACTCCTTCTCAGTGACGCTGTAGTTGCGCTCAGCTTTTTAAAAGCATTTTACTAAAGTAGGACACGGGATTTTTGACACCATTTTTCATCCAACTGAGCCAAAATAGCTCCAACGGCGTAGTCAGAAGCTTTGTGAACAACACGAAGGGCTTTCCATAATCAGGGGTGGTGGAGTATCTTCCTTTTTAGCAATAGTTCCTTCAAAGTCTGAAACGCGGCCTTTTGTTTAACACCTCAATAGAAGGGGTTGTGCTTAGCCAGGAGGCGGAAAAGGGGCTCGCTGAGCTGGGATAATTTGGGGATAAATTGATGGTAGTAACTCATCATTCACAAGAAGACTTGTATGTTAAGAAGGGTTCTAGCCGTTAGCATCTTAGATATTGCTTCAACATTATCTTGTAGAGGTTGTATTCCATCTTGAGAGATGGCGTGCACAAGAAATCCAGCTTCTTCTGTATGAAAGTACACTTGAAGGGCTTTAGTTTAATGTTAGATGCCACAAGCGTTGAAACACCTCCTATAGGTGCATGTGATGCTCGTTGAATGTCTTAGAAGAATTTTATTTCATCGAGGTAGAAAATTACACAGCTCATTTTAAACTCCTGGAGAATGTGATCATCGCCCGCTAAAAAGTAGCAGCCATGTTACACAACCCCTGAGGTAGCCAAGTGGGTTTGTAACAAACCCTCGCTGCAGATAAGAGCGCACTTCTCCTGATTCAGTGGAGATAGTCCATCTGCCATTACCCGCTATCCAAGTCCATGGCGGAGAAGAATTTAGACCCAAATAATTGGGCAGAGCGTCATCAATGTGGGGAATAGTGTAGCCATCCTTCTTAGTGAGGTTGTTTAGCTTACGATTTTCCATCACTACCCAATGACCTCCATTTTCATCTTTATCAATAGGAGTAGGGATGACCAAGGGCTTTGAGAAGGCACCAACAACCCAGAGTCCAGCAGATGTTTGAGCTCCGTCTGCATTTGTACCTCCTTGACATTTGATTTGTGGTAGGGTTTGGAGCGGATAGCCTGAGCATCACTAACGTCAATGGTTTGAGTCCAACCCTTCATGTGCCCATAGTTAGTGTCATATTTAGAGAAATTATCGCTGTAGTCCTCGAGCAGGATGTGGACTTTTTCCAGCTCAGCTGGAGTTAGTTCATCGGAGATATTAATGAAGGTAGGGTACATATTGACTGGTTGGTGGGTAAACCCAAACCGCCATAGATCCAATACAGTGAACTTGCTTTATTTCCTCAAGGGGAATCAGCATGCCTCTTCCAATCTCCTGATGCTTTTTTACCGCCATTTCCTTTTTGGTGAGAATCCTACAAAAGGTTAATGGGTCATTGAGAGGCAGTGTAACACACCTGGGAAACCTCGCTGCTCCAAAGGACTAACTCCATCAATGCTACTTAAGTGCAGAAGGCATTTGTGCGGGATTTTAAGGTAATGTTCATAATAATTACCTTTTTTCACTAGCCTTGATAACCAGTTCATCAGAAGAATAGAAAGGGATACCTTCTAAGGCGTCCACTGATAGAGGGAACAGTTTGATATGTCGTCCTGCTGTGGTATGATGTAGGGATAAAGCGGAAGAGTAATACTCAACTGTGAAAACACAATCCTTTTTATTAAGCTCCTCATTGATTAAAATTAAGGGGGACCTCATAGTTAAGCAGGGAGAAATATACCTGCTTCAAGTTAATAAACTCCTCATACTCGAGCATGAACTGGGTACTAATGAGTAGATCATAGGTTTGTTAGTTAGGGCCACCACTGGAGCTGATAAGATGAGCTTCCCAAAACGGATGGCAGAGAAGAGCACGCCCCAATGGCTCAGGTGTTGTTTGGTCCTGAAGTCCCAAACTCTTGCTTATAGTCAAGGTCAGGGTCCAACTTAATTTTTTAATTAATTTTGACTTAATGTTTACTGGGGTCAAGTGTCAAGGATAGCCCTAACCCGCACTCTATTAACAAAAACCTCCACTTTGGTTATAGTTTCACCCAAATTGAGGGGGAGAGCGAGGATCTCCTTTAGATGGAGAGTAGAGGAAAGTCTCTTAGCAGTTTCAGGGTATTTTTCTTGAATTGAATGCAGGTTATGAACACACTGGGTAGATCAGATTAATGAGGCGCCAAGCTGGTCAGCGTCACTAGTAGTTACTAATAACCTCCAGACCCCTTATCACTTGCTGAAGATAAGTTTGACAAGGGATCTTAGACCAATTAACTCTCAACATATTTATTAAGTTGGGTACCTTTCTTCACATGGGGCTCCTAGAACATAATGACTCACTTCTTCACCACCCCCTTCATATTTGTCATCAGAGGGGTTTTCAATGCATGTTAGGGAGCCCAATGGGGTGAGGTAGGTTCAGGGCTTCCTTTATGGCAGGATAGGTCCTGAGGATGTTCCTCCACCTTACTTCCTTTTGGTGGAGGCTTTGTAATTGTCATGGCTCAATTTTCGACCTTCAAAGTAGGGGGTTTGTGCTGCCTCATAGAGAAAGATTCCACACTAGAGTTGGCTGGATGAGAGGGTGAAGAAGATAGCGTCTTGGAAGGGGATGCTTCAACTACACCAGCTTTAGGTCGTTCAATGGCTGTGTGTTTTTGTAAAACAAGCGGTTTAGCGTTTGTGCCCTGGTCATTTAACCCACTGTTAATGGGGGCGTTTGGCACTCAAGAAAGGAGTTTAGACTTAGGAGCAGGCTTTTGAACCAGTTGAAAAGGATTCTCTGGAGAAAAAGATGGGCAAGGCAAAGGAACGACTGCTTTTACCAACTGGGTTTTTGGAGCTGAAGATGAATGGGAGCATTGCCCCATCACAGCCATTATCATATGATTATTATGTGGAAGAAGAAGCAGTGTGGGATGGCAACTTCATAGGTGCAGGTTTCCAGAGGGAAGCAGCTGTAGTAGAGGCTAATATAGCTGCTTGGTTGCTTGGCTCAGAGACCCTTGCATAGGGTCAAGTTCATAAATCGCAGCCAACCCTATCAAGGCTTCCTTGATATCTCATACACTTTTAAAAGAGCTCTTTACAGAAGAGAGATGCATTGCCAAGGAGGTATGGGACTTCAAGCCAGCCAAAATAGCCGCAATAGCATTGTCTAGGTGTAGAGTTTTTAGCAAGCAATAAGGGTAAGCTTTAGTGCAAAAGCGTTCAGCAAAAGAAACGATGGATTTTCCCTGTTGCGGGCTAAGGCACATAAAAGCATGTTTTTTCCTGTTCAAACTTTGTAGGGAGCCAAATTCCTCAGTGAGTACTTTATTCACCTCCGCTAAGTGCTGAGTGTGGCCATGTGTGAAACCATTATCTCTTGAGTGCCATGACTAAAGCAGTGAAGTAGGTACTTGATTTTAAGATGGTCCGTTCTCCCTTCCATAGCAACTTCATACATAAAGGGGAAAGAAGCAACACTTCCCTCACCAGGGGTAAACTTTGTCTAAAAGGGGTTTATGGATACCAGTGGAGTCCCCATAAGGGCCTCGTAATAAGTGCTGCTCAAACCTTTTGAGGTGAGACAAGGCTTTGGCTAGTTGTCGCTCTAAAGCAGCTAGTCTTAGTTCTGAGGTAGTTGTCATTTTTAAAAAGGATTTTGGTGATATACAGGGCCCCTTTAGTGAGCACCGCTTGTTGGATTTTAGGGTTTTATTAAGATCGCTGGTGATTTTTAGTCCAAAAATTAAACAAATAGGGGATGAACCCATTGATAAAAATAAAAATAAATAATCCTAAAAACTAAAAAAATTTGTTCTAATAGTTTTTTTAGTTGCTGCAGGGAAAAGAAATGAACCCTCTCAACAAGGTAATACTTAGTAGATAAAGTGTTGTGGCTTGAAGTTAAGACTGCTTAGTAACATCTGAATTAGGAAATATTGATATTTGACCTATAAGAGCTTTGAAGCTTCACTTTGACGAGATGGCCTGATAGAGGTCTGGTAAGATAAGTCCATACAGTAAAGTTTTAATGCATTTCACCCAATCAGTGGGATGGAAAATTTCACTTGGTTGGACCCACCCCAACCCTATAGATGAGTTATTTTCTGCAGTTTAGGCTGTACTAAAGTGGAAGTGGCCTTGAGATAAACTCCCAATGAACTTCCTGAATTTGGTCACCAATTTGGTGCAATCCAATCGCCCAAACTCACTTTGCTTGCCCGATTATTAATAAAAACTTTACCCCAATTTAAGGGGTTCCACTGGAAACCAACCATGGTCTTTTGGCCAATTTTTTCATCACTTACCTCCAAACCACTCTTCTTATTAATCGAACTTATAATTGTATAGCAGTACTGTCTGGTATGTAAAAGTCAGGATGGACCTACTCCCCAACCACAACATCCAGTGATTTAATTCTTGAACTCTTACATACTATATAGTAAATATTGTGGGTCCACTCCCTCAAGCATCTAATAATCATCAATTTTTTAATATGGCTGTTGATTGAATAACTAAGTGGATTGAAGTTATATCCATACCCTCCACTTTGGCAAATGTGACCGCCTTGCTCCTTTATAATATAAATTATCACTGACATGAGTGCCCTAACATATCTCTCTCTAATAATGGTCAGAATTCCCAATCAGCATTGGTGAATGAGTTAATAGAATTAATGGGGCCTGACAAGTGTTTTTCACTCCTTACCATTCTGCAATCAATGAAATGGTAGATCATGTAAATGGTGCATTAACCTCAACCCACTGGAAATGGCCTTGACCAACTCTCTATACAAACCTTAATATCTACCTAGTGCAATTCTTGCCTATCATATAAGTTATAATCATATTATCAAAATGTCTCCAATTCAAGTTTTTTATGAAAGGAATTCTCAATTGCCCTCTAAAGTGCAAGCCATGTTCGATTTAGCCTCCCCAAAGCCCCTGAAGTTACTATGAGAAAAATGCTAATGAGATTATATTCTTTCAAGCCTTAAGTTAAAACTTTGTCTTCTACCAAAATCAGAGATGTTAATTAGTTTAACGATATACAGCTCCACTGAATACCTTTTAGCTGATGTGATTTAGTCCTTTTTTTCCCCATAGACCTGGTGGACATGATAACAAATTTGGGACCAATTGGTCAGGAACCTACAAATCTACTTATTAATGAGGAAATGAACACTCTATTGTGGAGGTTGCTCAAAGGACCGTGATCAATTGAGTACATAATCAATTTCTCTGGACTTTTATCCCTCTAAGCCAAGATATAGGAAGGGGAGTTATTAAGATTCTGGATTGATTTGAAGATTCAAAAAAAATCTGACAACAGAATTTAAACCCAATATAAAGGTTTGGTTGAAACTATTATCAGGAATAATTCCTAATTAAATTTATTGGAGCCTCCCAATATTGGGTTCCAAGTCTGATCTATGCAATTTATTACTGTTTGACAAAAATAACCATAATGTCATAGAATTTAATAATGCAAATTAGTGTAGATCTCATCTTGGAAGGACTCAGAAATTTTCCCTTGGGAGCAATTCCATGTTCTTCTGTATAATTCTATTTAAGAAAATAAGATTACATTATTTTTTGCCTAAATTTTGGCTTGTCTTTATATTTCAGTGAGAAATATCTAGATAAAACATTTCAGAAGCTATTTCCCTTTTGGTGAAGACTTTTATAGAAAGTATAACCTTTTAAGTATTCATCACCTGAGGCTTCTGATGACCTGGATTCTATAGATTCAAATAAATATAATTGTGTCATGATTTTGATATGACTGGATGATAAGCCCTTTATAGGTACAGTGTAATGGTGACTTTGGCTGAACAAAGTTGTATTTAATATCAATGTACGCCTTGACATGAGTCAATAAGGCAATACTGAGCTTCAAACAGGTATTTAGTAAATTGCCTCCAAATAAGGTGATAAGGAGATGTTGATATATGACAAATAATTGGTAAATTTTCTTAAACTAAGGTGATTGCTAATTTAATGATAGTAGCTGCTGCCAAAACCGATGAGAATATGGCAGAAATAAGTAGTCTAAGCAAAAGGGTCTTTATTTACTAAAGTTGCTAATATATAACCATCTAGTACTAAAAAAAAGTTGCTAATATATAAGTGAGATGAGAAGATTGAAAAGGGAGTATTTTTGCTAGATGAGAGTGAGTGGAACAGCAAGGATCTGCTATATAATATTAAATTATATAAAAAAGTGTCGTTGGGGCAATTTCTCCATATTTTACTAAATTCATTGCATTTTCTCAAGATGATGATATATATATTGTCAGTCCTATCGCTCAGTGGGCTTGACCTTGTGCAAACCCCTTTGGCGTATCTCTGATGTATCACCAAAATTATAATGGAGGGAAATGGGAATGGTCAAGGTCAGGATTCTACATGAGCAAAAAATGCTCTTTGAACAGATCTAAATAAGCTTATAATATATTATAATGGCTTATTACTGGATTGGGAAACCAACTTATAAAATCCTACTATTTACTCAAATTATGAATCCTGGCACATTAGTATGCCAGTGTTTGATCCTCACAATTGCTGTAATTTTCATAATATTGAGGTGATTTTTGAACATCAAAAGGTGCTTTATAGCCTTAACATATCATATTAAAGTTTGATGATCTTTATTAAGGAGAATTAGAGTTGAAGGATTAAACAACTAGATTATTTTCTTTGAATGGGAAAGCTGGCACCCAGATGCATTAGCCCCATTTTTAGATCCTTCTTTTGCACCGAGTTGGTGGACTTGGGGTTTAGGTCTTTTCTTTGCCTTGAATGAGTGTAAGGTTTTGCCCAGCTGAAGGGGTGAGCCTTGATACTGAAACTGCACATACCTAAACTCTACTTTAATATAAGAACTATATCAAATTCATAAAATCAGACTTTATGATTAGTACTAGGTAAAAGAAGCATATGTCCTAATGAAAATATATATTAACAATGTTATTGGACCTAAAGATAGCATAACAATTTTTATAAAAAAATTTTGGATATTAAACTTACCCTCTTTGCTTACATGAATCAAGAAGGCTCAACGAGGGTAATATAATCTGTTACTAATTGTATTAGGGATCATATGTATGCAATTGCAAACTCATGCAACCCAAAGTAATCATGACATGTTATAATTCTTGTACTAAATCATAAGATGCTGAGAAGATCTTATATGCATTGTTATAAGTATTATTACCATTTTATTCTAAGTTGCAGCTGAGTAAGTGAAATGTTAGTTTAAAAGTTCATCTTTCTAGATCAAAACGCTTCATGTCTAAAGCTATATCATAATAATAGCTTTAAAGTAATGACATAAACTTATTCTCATAGCAGTGGCTTGATCTTCTTATGCTTTAAACCTATTAATGTTGCATTAGGTATTTAAAACCAACATCATGTTTGATATGATCAAGCTGTGAAAATGTGAGCGTAAGGCTAAGGTTGAAATGGTGCAATGTATTTACAATGGAAACAGCAAGGAAAAGGATTAGAGTAAATCAAAAGACATCTTGACCATTCCAAAAAAAACCTTCCCCATGCCAATTCCTCTGATGCGGCTTTGAATCCCTATTCAATAGATTCCAAATGGTGTGTTTTGTTGCCCCCTCCCACTCAACGTTCTCGTTTAATGGGCTAGAGTGGGAAATTAGCCCCCACCAAATCAACCGCTCACATTAGCCCACTCAATTACACCCCCGCCAATCAGAGTCAGGCTTGGACTACCATTAACACCCAAGTAGCCCATTCAACTATTTCTGCCCTAAATTCATCATCCACTATTCTCATGAACTAAAATCCATGGGACTTATTATCCAAGTTTGATGAGTAAGGTAAAGTTATCATGAGTAAGGATTCTGGTGAACCTCTCAGCCAGTTTGAATATAAATGGTCCGAATTTTTCCCTTCTGACTTTGACAAACCCCCATCCCCCAAACGTTTTACTCACAAACCCAATGCTGCCCCTACCAAAGTGACCAACAGCTTGCCTTAGCAGTGGTGGCCTCTCCACATTGCCCCAACCTATGAAAAGCAGTGGCCCAATATGTGGCTCAATATCAACTTGGGCTGACCACACTCTACTACCTCCTGATTTCCATGAATCAGCCTGAAGCAAAAACAGTAAATTATTAGATGATGCCAAAGCTGCCATCATGTATGGCGCTAAACTAGCGGATTTTGACCCAACTGCTAAAATCACCCACCAAAGTTTATCCAATTTTGCCTGAATCTCCAATGCCTGCATTTAAGCTAAACATCACTTAGCAAAATTTGTTAAATCTGTCTACCAAGCTGATCTTGATGATGAGGATGAGAACTCATTTTACACCGTTATCCACTCACACTATGCTGATGCCTCAATTTCCTGGATCTCCACATTAGTTCATTTCTACAATTATCATGATATTGTCTTTAAGAGTATGTCTGCAGAAGAGCCTCCTGACCCCCCTCACCCTCTGCCATAGTGGGTTAGCAGTTTCTGCTCCCCACCTGATTTGAGATTTTTGTTTTAGTTTTATTGTTCCATTCATTTGTTCATTCAGTTTTTTTGCTCTTTAATTATTGGTAATATTCGTCCCCTGGTCAGCGTACCTTGAATAAGTTTAAATACAAATTTATATTTAGAAAATTTAAAAAGACATAATAATTTTAACGAATATCAGTAGCAATTATGCAGACAGATAGTAGGTTTAAGGATACATGTAAGGCACTTTTAGATTAATATATGATGAGTTTCCAGAGTACTTTAATCTCATGGCATATAGCATATAAAGCTGACATAGGCTTCCTGAAAGTTCTAAAATAGAACTGGCATCTAATAATTTAAAAAGATATCAATATTGTCATGAACTAATCACCATTAACCATGCATTCACAATTTATCAAAACTAATATTGAGAAAATACTTCAGTTGAAAATAATAGTTAAATTTTGACATACAATGTCAAACCACTCAACTGCGCATTGATGGGTTAAAACCTCTCAGTTCTAAAGTTGCACAAGCTCATTTTTTGATTACTAGTTAATAGTAACACTAATGTGTGGATACAGATACCTCAGTCAAGTTTCTGGTTAAAATGATTTCACCCCTACTTTATGATAATTAGCACTTAGAAGAAACAAGCCTAAACACTTTAACTAGAAGTTAGCATAAATAGTTTGAAGTTCTAGGGTCAAGATAGGGTGTCTAAGTGGTATAGTATGGAATCAATGACCATCGCCTCCTGATATCAAACGATTAGTATAACTTTGGGTAGGGGATGATTTATAAAAGTGTTGTCGTTGCTCATCAATGCCCCAAAAAGAGATAGAGAAATCAAAGCGGTTAATGAAGATCATGGACTATAAGAACACTACGCATGGAGACTTTTTGAGTTTATCCTCCTTTCCCACTACCAACTTTCCCATTTCCTTAATAATTGTTTAGTTATTGTCCCAGGTCAGCTCAACTCAAAACAAAATAAATATAAGGATCACCTTTTTAGTACTAGATGGTCCCAACTAAGGATCACCTTTCTTTTTAAGCTTATGGATAATATATAGTGTTAAGAGTATTGAAAGTCATATGTAAAATAACAGTCTTTACTAACACAAAATTTTTTACCTGCACTATCTAAAAAAGTTATATTGGTTCATTAATACTAAATTCCTATAAAATGGAGTCTCTACACTTAGCTAGCCCCAGATGATTAATTTTAAATAGCATTCTAATGTGCTGCATTAAGAATTAATAATTGGTAGTGACTATAAATTAATAGAAATAAGTATGTGCTCATTTTATGAGAATTTATAAAAACTACAACGTTGGTGGCAACAATCACCAAATAGATATAATCATAAATAATATAAATTGAATCTATTATAAATTAAAATCAATATTAATTGGTTATTCTTGATCAACATACTGTCAGAATAGCAGTCTTTAAAAACCATGTTAATAAGACAAATAAATGAATCAGGTATATAAGTAATTAAATAGAAAAAAAGCTTAGCATAGCCATACTGGATAATGTAGTATAAAATTCCAACGCACCCCCAGCTTGACCAAAGCATACAACTATAATGTAACATCTTCCAATAATCCTTGGTGTCTATATTCTGTGGAAAGTCTTTCTGAATTGAAGCCATTCATTTCTAAACAAAGAGTTTTACTACTAAATGAATAAAATATATAGCCTCATTAGAAGTTGCATACCAAGTCAAGAGTAAACGTTTGATAGTTCTGATAATTTAACAGTTATGGCTCCAGTTCCTTTAAAAGAAACATGACTTGCTACTGCTTGAAACAAATCTGACAAAAACTTCCTCTTGTGTCCATATTTGAGTTGGATTTTGATTCAATAAAATTTATGTCTTATTCTAATTTACTCAGTAAATATTACTAAACCTACACAATCCATATCTTTCAATTTTTTAGGCTTTATTTACTTTCCTATTCAAATTTATTTTCAGATTATCTATTTTGGGTAGTCTTATACTATCAGCCAGTGGTATTGTTATCAAAGCTGACCATTGGGAATTGAGATCATTCCAAACTTTCAACTGATGACCTCATAAAAAAAGTTTTTTACTCTTGACTCAGCTTTGTTTCTGATGACTTTGAACATCTACTGGATTGCAATTTTACAGCATCTCTCTTTCTTTCTTTATCCAATTTTAATGAAGCTGAGCGACAAAATTCTCAAAGTTACAATCTCTATTGTTCTTATCCATCTAGGTTCCAAGAAGTGTTTAATAATCACCTTCAAGACATTGTTTGCTCTATGCTGATTTTTCAACTAGGGCTTTTTATAGATATTCCATTGATGGACTTATTATAGGCATGATGAAGAATCCATTCACAAAGATATATTTCACACTGCCATCCCATAGGTCAAGTGTACTAAGATATAGACCGTTGTCAAGCACTAAAGCTCAGCTTCTGGTACATGTGCTTTATTAGGATTATGCAGATTTATTTGCCCATTGCATCTTCCTATATTGCTGTTATCACCTTTTTTGGTATCCTATCTAAGAAATTCTGAATGTTTTCCACTCTTACCATTATCGCTCTTTCTCATAGTTTGCATCATTTTCTGAGATATTGGTTCCAACTAGGGTCAGATCTTGTAAGTATTCAGTTCATATAAAATTTTAGAGACTTATTCATTTCTATAATTGTCAAACCTCCCTCCTCCAAGAGGCGTCGTAGATGGTTTGTTATCTAACAATTAAACTTGGCTGAATTTAAAGATTAAGAAATGAAATATAAAGTTTTAATTATCCGGGGACTGTGGTATACTACCAACATTTATGGATTAGATTGTCTTATCATGTATGGTTAACCTTATGTTTTAAACAAAGTTTTATTTATTCTAAATTATATCTTTTCAGATTTTATTTTTTTCATCTTTCCTTATAACTTTTTTCATAAATGTTATTTTTAGATCAATAGTTATATAAGCTTACTATGTACTTTATGCAATATATGATAATATTTATTTTTAATCATATAGGCATCATTTGCTAATTTAGAAATATCCTCAAAAACCTGACCATTATGCATCCAATTTGGTTTTGTTGATTAACTTAATGGTATATAATAGGTGCCTTTATTAATAATCACTAGTTCCTAAAGTGTATATCATTTTCATCATCATATGCTGAATTTAAACTTTTTTACTTATGTGGGATATTATGGTTTAGGAAGAATAACTGCCATGGTTTATAATGACCATAAAAAACTTTTAGTGATTAATACGTCTATTGTCACCTTAGTAAAGTATACAAAAAGCATATAAAAATTAAGTTTATGTTTTATCTTAGAGATTATATCTGGAAGATGATTCTCATTTAAATTCAAAAAATAGTAAAATTCATTATATTATACTTATGATTAATGGACGATTTTTGAAAAGGCTGATAATCCTGCTGCACTGAAGTTAGGAATAGAGGGATTCTAACCATGTTCTAAATGTAGAATTTAGATACTATGGACTGATGTACAGTACTGTACTCTGTCAAATGATTTTTAGATTGGTTGACTATTAGAAATGTACATGTTAAGCTTAGTGTACCCAAACAACAATCATTGAATTCACCCAGTGCCATCAAATCTTCAAATAAAGTGTTGTTTAAATACTTTTAAGGCTTTGTCAGCAACAAAGAAGGATCCTTGTTATAAAATTAGCGTTATCAATGAGATACGCCATAAACAATTTGCACAGGGTTTGACTCACTGAGTAATAGGACAATGATATGAGGATCGTTGTCCTTGAATCAACAGAAAAACTTTTAATAAATTTGAAGCACCTGCTCCCACTATACTCCATTATTTAATATAGCACTGTAGCGGCTTCTCTCTGTTCTGCGCACTCTATATTATCAACAACCTAACCTCCTTGATCATCTCATCCTACTTGTATTGTAGCAACTTCAGATGGTACCACTTTCATGGCTTAGTAATTCACTTCGCTGTATCTCATTAGTTCTTCAATTCTTCATTTATTAACTCACGCTCACCCAATTCAGCTGATATCCAAATAACCTAATATCGCCTCATTTTGAGGCGCTTGAATTAATCATACTCATAACAATCTAGGCGGATTCCATTCATTTCACTATATCAACTCAGGGTTTATCATCCAGTCATATTGGAATTGTGACATTACCCCCTCCTTGACTGAACGATAAGGCTCTTATTGCTTATATGCCTGTAGAAACTTTGCATGCACTCAGTTGATGATCTAACTGCTAGTGGGGTCCTTGATAGTATATGCATCCATACC